>VZTA01009232.1:1466-61838 GCA_013398855.1 Mohoua ochrocephala | reverse complement strand
CGCGGCTGCGGGGGCTGCGCGGCGCTCGTCCTCCCGGGGCAGCGCGGGGAGGCTGCGGGGGCCGCGGGCCTGCCGAGGGGAAGGTCCGCTGAGGGAAGGTCCGCTGAGGTCCTTAGAAGTCGGCGGCTGCGGGTCAGGCACCAGAGAAAAGCCGCCGGTGCGGAGAGAGCGGCCGTTCCCAGCCGGAACGGCGCGGACGCACCGTGTCTCGGTGGCATCAGCCCACGCTGAGTGGAACAGCAGAGGACATCGGGGTTTGACAAAACCGTGCCGTACGGGGTCGATCGCAGCCTGCTCCTACAGAACAGCAGCCGCTGCCCGGGGTGCCGGTCTGCCCTCGGGGGACAGGGAGCTGGTTCAGCGGCCATGCCTGGTCTGTAGAGTACCAGCTCTGGCTGCAGGGAGCAGTTGCGGATTGTTGGCAAAGAGCTGTTAGAGAGAGGGGGGACGACGCAAGGAAGGCAGGGTCTGAGCAGCAGCGAGACTTCCCTCATGAGCAGGAGCTGCCTGCAAATACTGCAAGTGTTTCAGTCTGTCACCACCTACTTTGACAGACTGATGGCTGGTATTTCCAGATGGAAGCATGCCACCAAGGCAATGTGAAGTTTCAGGAAGCTTATGAACATCATGAGCATTGTATCCTCTAGCTTCATTGGAGCAGAGAAAAAGACATTACCATTTTTGGGGCATTTTTTAGTCTCAGCAATACTAGATAAGAGTGGGTTTATTCTCCTTTAAAAAATGTACTCATGCAGAGGAGACAATTTACATCTGTCTATTTGGATAATTATAACAGACTATTCCGTGCATCACATTACTCCACTTTTCAAATTGCATGCATCATTGTGCTTGATGTGTTCCTCCCATTGCATAGGAAGTCTTTTGACTTGACTTGTTAATTTTGTCTAGACTCCGGAGATCCGTGACACTAGAACGATGTTACGGAAAGTTATAACGTCGCTAACAGGGAACGGAGGGCATTCCAGAATACTGCTTGCAGCAGCAAATCACTGGAATGACTGACCTGATCTGAGAAATGTAAACTTTCCTTTTGAAGCTTGAAACTTTGTTGAGCTTTATAGTCTAAGGGACTCGTTTTATCTTAAAGCCTTGCATGTTGTGGTACGACTAGCAAGCTTGGTAGAGGTGGATGTATTCCTCAAATATGTTTCGACTTTCAGCATCATAATAATTTGGTAGTCGCACTTGTTCTCCTGTTGAGAATTTCATACAGCTATCTGCTGATGCACATAACAGGCAATGTATTTCTGGATTCAAACCGAGTGAGCATCCCTAAGCTCCAGACCTGTGGACCCTACCAGGAAGATTCTGATTCTCATCAAAGTTTCTGTGTCATCTATGCCATTACAGAATCACCAGGTTGGAAGAGACCTTCAAGATCACCAAGTCCAACCCATGCCCTAACACCACCTCAACTAAACCATGGCACTAAGTGCCATGTCCAGTCTTTTCTTAAATACATCCAGGAATGGTGACTCCACCACCTCCCCGGCCAGACGATTCCAGTACTTTATCATTCTTTCAGTAAAAAACTTTCTCCTAACATCCAACCTAAGTTTCCCTTGGTGCAGCTTAAGACTGTGTCCTCTTGTTCTGTCAGTTGTTGCCTGGAAAAAGAGACCGACCCCCACCTGACTACAACCACCTTTCAGGTAGCTGTAGAGAGTGGTAAGGTCACCTCTGAGTCTTCTTTTCTCCAGGCTAAACAACCCCAGCTCCCTCAGTTGTTCCTCACAGGGCTTGTGTTCCAAGCCCTTCACCAGCCTTGTTGCCCTCCTTTGGATGTGTTCTCTGACTGCTTCCTCCTGGATGACAGGGGGACCGTTCTGCTCCATCTACCAGCCCAGGAGGACAGTTGTCTTGAGGACAAACCATCTTTCTGCTAAAGATCGAGGCAAGGAAGGCGTTAAACACTTCCGCCTTCTCCCCATCTGCGGTCACTAAATTCCCTCCTGCATCCAGTAGAGAACCAAGGTTGTTCTTACCCTTCCTGTTCCCATTAATATATTTGTAAAAACATTTTTAATTAAATCCTGTGATGGTAAAAAGGGGGCTTTCCTCAGAAAAAGGAATTCATTGCACATTAAACAGAAATCTTATGTGGAAGTCACAGGCTCTTCTGCAGCTCTGCTGAACCTTGTTTTCAATTACCAGATGGGAGACTAGACCTTGAAATAAGTACAAGAAGTATACAACAGGTAGATATCCATGGAAAGGGATGAAGGTAAACTATTTTAAGTATCCATTGTAAAACTCCATTCTGTCTTTCAGTCCCCTAAGATATAGGGGACTATATTCAGAAGTAATCAATGTAGGGCAGGTACTCCACAAGATTAGTTTTACAAGTATCTGAATCCAGTGCTTCATATTGTCTTGCAGCATAGATACACCTGGAAGCACATCTTGGTCAGATTTTTAACATGCTTTTTAAGTAGGAAAAAAATAAGCTGGAAAGGAACAATAAACATCCAGCCCATGGTAGGGTTACAGAGAAAACCAGAAGTAGTTCTTGGAAATCATTTCAGGCCATTTGTTCTGAGATTGCAGACTTTGATATTAGAAGCAGCCTTTCGTATCTAAGGTTGCTATGACATAGTAATTCATATGCCCCCTCTTCCTTTCTCCTAGGAGTTTAATTGGACAAATAAACCCTTCTCTTTCTATATTATCGAACCTCTAAGCATCTTGGCGTGCACATCATATCTTTATAAGGCAACTAGACAAACAGTAGTTCTGGATCTTTGAATTTAAGGTGAAGTCACCAAAGACAGTTTGCTCTGGATCTGAGTACCTGAACTAAATCGGAAAGAAACTTGGCAGCAGATCCAAGCACAGTAGTTACTGGAATATGTTAATGTTACACTTGGTTTGAGATATTAGAACCACTCAGAAAAGAAAACAACCAAATTCACTAGATAGTAAGCTCTCAAGGAATTTGGTTTTGAATACACCAGAAGAGTTGCAGGCTTGTGCCATTTCAAACAGCTTCAATAGGAGTTACATTTGTAATTTATCCATCATTTTTTTTCTGTTTTGCTACCTGTTTTGTTCTTTGGCATTTAAGCTCCATCTCAGTATTGTTTGTACATAGTATAAGGTGCTGCCATTGTCAGTGCAACACAAAATAAAAACATCATCATTTTTTAAAAGCAATTAGAGATGTTTTGCCAGTTACTTTGCTTTCTGTCAGGATATGGCCATGCTAAAATAGTCCAACATAGAATAAAGATTCCTTCGCTTTGTATGTTGTCTGAAGGACACAGAGAGGTGCATTAAGAGGTTTAAAAAATGTAACAACTGCACAAAGAAAGTAATTTTGAGGTGATATTGAAACTGCTTTTAATTTCACTGGTGAAAGCCAGTATGAGTAGATCAGACGAACTGGATGCTTGGAGCTACAGGTGCTACAGCCACATCAGTGAGTGGCAGGTTGTTGACCTGACTTTGTTTCAAATACAGAAAACAACAGAGACAGACCAGCAAAACACAGAGGCCTCTACCTTGGTGCAGGTGGGATCCTCCTGCTCTGCTTTGGGCTGGCTTCTCTGTCTGCAGCACTCTCATCCTTTTGGGCTGTTAGTGTTGGTTGCGGTAGTCAGAGCTGTACCGTGTTTCATTACAGACCACTACTTGCTGCTCTCCGGGACCTCATGGAAGCCGCTGTGCAGCTTCCTCTGGGCTGGACACCCCACAGCAGCAGGCCCAGGGTCCCATCAGAAAGCAGAGCTGTCCTTATTATCAGTTGTATCTGTCTCCAGGGAGCTTGCTTTCAGCTTCCAAGGCTATTTCTTTAATTCCATGAGCTATGAGCCTGTTGTCCTTGGATGGGGATGCAGGAGAAAACATGTTCTGCTTGTATAATAACATTATATAATAAGCTTAGGTGGCACGGGATGGCAGTTTGCTCTCTCCTTTTCTTAAGGTGAGCACTGGGATCTACATTAGAGGTAGCAGCTGTAGTGGCAGCCGGCTCATACCAGGGGTAGTCACCTCTCCATTACTCAAAAGTCTCCAAGGTACTTCTACCAGGTTTAGGCTTGGTTGGTTTTTGTTTTGTTGTGGGTTTTGTGTGTGTGGGTTTTGGTTTGGGGTTTTTTGGTGAGAATATCCTCATTTATCATCAGCTGCTTCCTCACTATATCCTTGGTTTCTTACGGTCCAACCATGCATCTTGTTGATCCTTGTGGTCCTTTCACTGAAACTGCTGCCACAGCAGCTGCAACTTCCATTGCTGTGTCAGGAGATGATACAGCTGCAGGTAGGCCGGTGTTTGTGTAGCTTTTACTAGAACTGCTGCTGCATCACAAGAACCCACTGCACCAACAACATGGCCAGCATTGCTGGTTTTCTGTTTAATGAGGATTTCTAAAGCCCAGTGTGCTTTTTTATTTTAAACAGCTTTACTGAGTTGCTCCCTGCCAGATCTAGAATCTAGGAATAAACCCCCCTCTTTCTTTACACAATGAAACACCAACACCCTTCGTACCATTTGGAAAACGGATTTATCTGCAGGATCCTTCCCCCTCATATTTTTATTGTTGTTGTTCTTTTAAGGAAAAATACTGTTTCCTGAAGAATATACCTCTAGCTTCTCTCCTCAGGCACATGTATTTAAGAGCTGTTATCAGCAGCTCTGCCACAGCCTTAAGAAGTCTGAAGAACACTTTTCAGTGAAGTAAACTGTTTGGAAGGGCTGTAGGCAGGTAGAGAAATGCCAGATTCACTCTAGGAAGGCTGCGTGCATTAGCTTCAGGTTATTAGGATATCCTCTGACAGGGCAGTAATACTCATTTGTCACAATTTCAAGGCAGAGGAACTGTGATAATGAACTTTATCCCATAAATTGGTATTTGCTCCCTGTGAACTGCTCAAACCTCACTTACTGGAGAATTTGAGCCTAAGAGACACTTGGACTCCTCTGCAGAGCTCCAAGAAAAGCTTTGAACAAACCTGACCAAAAGTGCAAGGTTTCAATGGCAACAGGAAGTTTTAAGAATGGCAACAATTTTTATGCAAAAAGTAGTTACTGTTCCTGTAACTGGAAACACTTTTTACCCTTAGAAGTGGATTTAGGTGCATCTTTGCTCACTTGCTGAGATGAGGAGTCGTCTCCCAACACCATGTTGTGTGCCAGGACAACATAAATGGCATGACTATGTATCTCGGAGGTAGCTGATGAAAACAAAATGTTGGCTTTTATCTCACATAAGCTAGAAATCAGGGCAAGTCTTCATGTGAAAGAAGTAAAGGGATTTGCAGGAGGGGATGTGTCATGGTAGGGCGAGTTCCTCAGCCAGAGGTGGTGGTGTTAGGGTATCTATAATTCTTGCTGCTCAGAAGAATTTTCCAATGAGAAATTTAAAGCTGACACAAGTTCTGAATGCCTGGTGATTTTTATGCCCTAGAGAACATTGTAACATTCTTTAAGCTAATAAATAGTACAAGGCTGTTGACTTAGAGGAACCTCAGAGAAAATTCAAAGCCTCAAGTGCTCTGTTTAAATGGAGTAGCAAGTTAGGAAGAAAAAGCAGTGAGAGAAAAAGGAAAAAAGAACTGCATCCTTGCCAAGGAGGAGCAAGCTGCTTGAAGAAGCTACTGTGGGAACATCTTTTGAGCCTGGAGAGAAGATGAAATATTACGACATTAAACATCAGCTCTTAAGTAGGTGCATTTACCAAGCAGAACACGGGTCATTTGTTCCTTTGGATAACGGTAGCAAAATCAACTGTAAATAACAAGATAAGAACACTTTTCTAGTTACATCTTATTTTTTACTTAATTGCTAATAATTGCTTCTGGTGTCAAGATTTCTTGTCGGAGCAAGCATGCAACTTTTGTCTTTAAGCTTTCCTAGTGTTAAGGGTGAACTCAGTAGAGTTTGACAAATAAACTTCTACAGCAGTAATGATTCCAGGTGGTGTGTGGACTCTCTTAAATGACATTAATTTGGGGATGTCAGCCCCTGAGATGTTTTCTCTGCCAAGCAGTGAATCCCTAGGAAATTCCTCCTTGCAGGTTTAGTCTTTACTTTTCTAAGAAGGAAGAAAAAACAGAGGGGAAAAAAATTAGTTACCTTCTAAGTGATCACAAGAAAATTAAAGCCACTGAATTACTGAAGTAACAAGCAATAGGACAAGATAAAGTTGACTTCAAATTGCACCAAAGGGTGTTTCAACTGGATATTAGGAAAAATTTCTTCATCAAAAGGGTTGTCAAGCAATGGAACAGGCCACCCAGGAAAGTGGTTGAGTCACACTCCCTGGAGGTATTTAAGGGCCATGTAGATGTAGCATTTAGGGACATGGCTTAGTGGTGGCCAGGGTACTGCAGAGTAAATGGTTGGATTCAATGAATAGTTGTCTTTTCCAACCTGAACGATTCAATGGTTCTTTAAAATAACCTTTTAGTTGAAATCCTGGATTTTTTTTTTTTTTTTTGTAGATAAAAAGAATAGCAAGAAAGGTACATCAGAAATAAACACAGAAGGGATTTTGTAGAGGAGTACCCAGTAATATGTGTGCACAAACACAGACACACACACACAGACACACACACACACACATGCACTTTTTTCATTAAAAATACAAGCGTACAGAAAGGGAGCAGACTTCAATGAACTGCCAAAGAAACTTAAACTGAGGAGCATCTGCCTGTTACGTGTTGAATGTGACTGTCACTTAAACCGTACCTAAGCAGAGTTTAAAACTGAACAGGAGCTGTCTTTGAAAATAATAGACTTCCTTAATAGTAGCTCTTTTATGATTCACACCTGCTCATTTGAAAGTGTAAAAACACCTAGATGTTTACAGAGATTGAGAGGGATTATGTGCTCTGGGGAGTTGTCCCTCACTTTTTTCCTCATTTGTGCCATTTCTTTAAAGATACTTGCGGCATGGGATGCTTATCTCCGATGAAAAGCCTGTTCCATCAGGCCAGCACCCCTGGAGGCAGCCGAAGATTACCAGGCTGTCTGAAACTTCGGAGTCAGGTTATTGTCTTATCTCTGTATTGTTGTCTGCCGGTTTTATTCTCCCAATAGTAATGAAAGCCACACAATTATATGAGTCATGATTTCCCGTAGCTCTGCCACCCACCTGCAACACGAGTAAGGAGGACTACCCGCGTAGGGAGTTCTCCGTTTCAATTGCAATTTCTACACTAAAAGCAGTAGTAATGCCGTTTAATGAGGTAAAAGGGTCTGGAAGTAATTCTCAGAAGTACAAAAGGTAATGTGCCACAGATTTGCTCTCGCTCAGGGTTTCTCTTGTGGATGCTGACCTAGGACAAGACAAACACTCTCGGTGTCCTTGAGCAGACTCAGGCAGAGTGCTGGCTAGAGGAGCCTTGGTCACTTGCCATGGTGCTATTTTCTAGTTTTTAGTGAAATACAGATATTGTAATAGTTATAGGAAACTTATTTTTATTAAATACTGTAATATATTTAAAAGTATTATAGTTACTGTTCAGGCAACAACTGTCAAGCAACATTCATCCTCCCAAAAAGGAGAATTTCATGTAATACATATATGTAGATGGCAAAGCAACTTTCTAGAAGGTATAAAGATATACAACATAATATTTGGCTGTGACCTTGAAGAAATATTTTTCTTTTTTGTTCCTCCTTTCACTTTCAGACTGATTTTACCAAAACTCCAACTTCCTAACCAAGTTTTTTAATGCCTCTCAGCACTTTGAAAACTGCTTTTACTAAGTTCCACACCTAGGTGCATATTATCACAGACAGCTGAGGGTGATTGCATAAACAAATTACCACATTTTTAACATTCATACAAGCTTACAATCAGAATAGTCAGAAGCATACTTTGCATGTGCAGTTCAGCATTTTCATACTTCCATGATTTTATTTCCAAGCCAAATTGCCTTCAAAAAAGCAAAGCACATATTTATCACTGAGAATTAACTACATACTGAACTTGCAGATTCAACACAAAGCTGCTTTTGATTTGCCACAGCATTAAAAATAGCATCTGAAAAATTACATATGAAAACCGATTTTCCATACATGAATAATTTAAATAGACAAATGAAATTTTATAAAACTATTTTCTTTCCACCTCAAGTTGTATTTCGAGAAGACATATGAAATGTGAAGTTTTTTGAGCATATTAAAACAAGTGTAGAATAGGAGCAATAGAAATGACAATTTTAAGAATAGAGAAGACACTACATACCCGAAATGCTTGTGAAAACAAGCTACATTTTCTGTATAACAGTTCTATTTTAAAACGTCATTTTCCTGACCTTAAAAGAATTACCCCTGACATTGGTAAGTAATAGTACAGTCTACTCTTATCTGAACACTTCCTCACTGTTTTAAGAGACTGAGTTATTCTGAGTGTCATGCTGATTCCTAGTCTTCCACAGGACTTAGCATTACACAAATCTGAAAATATCTTGCCTTGAATGCCTGTGAAGTGGGAGCAAGGCAAGGCATGCTCAGAGGTGGTGCAAAGGGAGGAAGGGAGAAGTGGAAAACAGCAGTACTTTACCAGCAGTCTGGCAGTCCTGTAAGGCCGATCACATTAATGGGTAGATGGGAAGGGAAAACACTCAGTAGGGAACAAGAATGTGCAGAATGAAAAGTGGACACAGTGATGAAACCTGCTTGAGAATAACTGGCTAAACTGAGTGGGGAGTCTTGTAAAGCTTGCCTCAGAAATTACTTTGTTGTGACCGGAAAATAGCTCTTCTGCTTTAAATGCTGGGGAAAACCACCATAATTGTATATAGACAGCTTCTCAGTTTGTTCAGTAATGACTAAGTTCAGCACATGTGGCATCATGAGTAAGTCAGACAAAAGTGAGACTGAATTGGTAGAATGAAAACATTAGGATAATCACCACTATGGGAATGTACCAGGCAGTTTATGACTTGGTTTATCAGGTTTTGTAATTTAATTTTTGTAACATTTTCTTAGACACAGCTTTCACTCACGGATTCATGAGACACAACGACATCATGTGATATGAGTTAATTTACCAGCTCTGCAAAGTAAGATACTGAGTTTTGTCACATAATGGCTCCCCATGTAATGGCCTCACCCATTAATGTAAGGCAAGAAAAAGACTACAAGTAGCTTTAGAGTAGTCAGGCATAATGATCCCATCATGCTTAAGAAGGACAAAATCATCAAAGAAAATTGTAGCTGTTAGAATGAGTAATGCAGCTGTTGGAATCGGAGCATGGTTCTTTTCTACAGGATGTAAACAATGCCAACATTATTACATGTATTCTGAAAATGTTACCTTATAGAATTCTGCACTGCTGTGTGTGTTTTTTTGCGGAACTGACCACACGGAAGTTGCTTACAGTGATCACGGAGCAGATGGTGGAGTCTACGGCTCATCACTCATCTCCAGTTAAGGACCAGCTTAAAGTGTGGTTTAAGGACTGCAAAAAACTCAGTGCAGTTCCTAGGTTCATGGAAGTGCGATTCAGACACAACAGCATACATAGTATCCCACTTCTTAGTTCGATTCAGCTGTATCTGAGAGTCACTACAAACTATCAGACAGCATATTTCCTGTTCAAATAACTGGAGACCCAGGGTCTTGAAGATGTATTGTAAAAACATATTAAAGACCGTTATTTATTTTACTGGATTATTTAAAAATCTCCTCAAGAATTACTAAGAATAATACAATGTGGAGCAACTAAGCACAATTCAATGTGTAAGCATGAATTGAAACAGAAGTTCTCTTTTTATTTGAAGAATACACAGTGTCTTCTCAAAAGTCACAGCTCTTATTAAATATAGACATTACTTTTATTTTTAAATCTATAAATAGATGCTAGTGTAAATTCATCAATTAAGCAAGACCTATAAGGAATTTAGGAGCCGTCCCTTGCCCAGAGATGTGAAATGCTTGCTTTATTTGTTCCAAATGAAAGCTTAAACTCTACAAGGTCAAAGGTAACCTTTTAGTGTGTGGCTAAATGTGATTACAGGGCTGAAAAAAGAGTTGTTTCAAATTCTGCAAAAGCACTTGAGCAACTGGACTCTATCAGTCTCTCTGGGATGCTGTAAGGCTCATCTAATAAAGAATGAATGGGAAGTATCTCCTATGACATGGATCTTTTACAAGTTTAGCTGAATATAACAATACTGCAGTTCCTACAAGTACAACACAGACATTTCTGATGTCATATACCTAATTTTGAAGAATAGCATAATACAGTATCTGTAAGGTCCACGTTAAATAAGTTGAGAATGACAGATGATGAAAAGCAGCCATCAGTCATCAATAACAATGTTTTGGGGATCCTGGAAGTATGGAGGATCCAACATACCCCTTTTGACCCAGATATAGCTGTAAAACAGCAGTAATAGCTACAGAGAAACAGACTAGTAATTGGGGGGGGATAAGATAGTAATGCAGAGTGATCTGCATAAGCTGGAAAACTGAGCCAATTTGAACAAAATGTATTTTTGTAGAACAAAAGGTAGGCTGTCTCTTCCAGAGGATAGACTGCATTCTGGAAAATACCAATTCTGCAAAAGCCCTGGATGTCATGTCACAGTCAAGAACCAGTTTAATGCAAGGTTTCCCTGTGATAATATGGCAAAAAGGGTGAATGCCGTCTTTGAGTACCCATGAAGAAGAACAGCAAGCAGCACTATGGAGAAGCATATTTCAATGTTATATACAGTGATAAATTATGCCCAGTGCTCAACAGCCACGTTTTCAAAAAAAAATCTGTTGACAAAACTAATTGCCAGTTTTCCAGCCTGCGAAACACCTTTACAAGGAAAGCTGTCTTTCATACAAACAGGAATTGACTTGCTGCACTTTATGCATACCTAAAGATGAAAAAAAAAAACCACCCAAAGAAAACCACCAAAAAACCAAACCAAACCAAAGAATGCCAGGCTTTAGTGGCCAACAGCAATGAGGAACACTGGAAGAATTGAATATTAGAAGAGGCTAAACAAGTTAAATTTAGAATTAAGGTACAATTTCTAAAAGAGCAAATGTGATTTAACCATTTGAATAAATTGCAAAATAAAGCTATGGATTTTTCATTATCCATCTTCAAATTAAGACTCTTAAGTTCTTCTGGCAAATATTTTATGGTAAGTCGAGTTAGTTACTGGATTCAACACTGGTGAAATCTACCATCTTGTTCTGTGTAATGTCAGGCCAGGTTATCTAGCAGTTGATTAATGACTTGATTTTAAGGTTACTGGTAACACTTGCAATGAATAGATTGAAAGGGAAGAGGGAAATCTGGAAATGAAACTTCAAAAAGAGTGAGTGGAAGTTACTTCTGGAGACAATACAGAGGAAAAATGGTAAAAGAGTAAACCAGTGGGCAAAATCTAGGTGTTTTCTTCAATGTATGTATAGCGCCCATATAGTGAAGCTACATGTAGCAACAGCCATATAGGTAATTGTTTATTTTGTGTCTGACTACCTAACAGCCAAGTTCCTCATTCATGCATAGACAGCTTTCTTATGAAGATCAGTGAGCCAGCTTCAAGGTGAGGGAACCACATAAACCTAAATGCCTGCTACAGTTCAGAGCTGGAATGTGACTTTTCAGAGCTGGAATGTGACTTTTCTTTCACAGTGAACTTGCCACCTCCAGTTAAATTCACTCAGATGTTACTGTCATAGCTGTTGTTCGGGTATTAACAAGTTTAATTCAAGGTTGACTTTTTTATCCATCAGGAATGGGTCAGCACCCAACTAAAAGCAGTTACGTGCTGCTTGGGGTTTGGCTTTCTCTACTAGTCACTATTAATGCTATGATTGCTAGCACAATGCCTTCTGTGCATTCGCTGTAGCTTATTTTTCCAGAACCAGATGCTTATTCAGAGTATAAGAAATAACTGTAATTTCCATACTCTTCCTTGAAATTATAACGATGCAGCAATTTCTTTCTGACTTAGTCTTCCTTTCACTACATTATCTGAAATGCCACTGTTTCAATTTTATATTCACTTACTCCTGACCCAATAAATTTACCCATTTCCCTGACTCTGCACATGCATTCTTCACTGCCTTCTTGTTCTAATAGGTCACTTTTCTTGTCTTCCTCCACACCTACCTTCACTCCTAAACATCCTATTTAGAGTACCCTGACTCCTTAAATTTCCACGGTTTAGGGAAATATGGAAATGGACAGGGATAAAATTTTCTCTGTTCTTTACTACCTTTCATTTCTGTATCAGCTAAGGCAACTTCTCATCTCTGTTCTTTGACTACGACCTCAGATTAAACAATGGAACACACATTCTAGATGTATTTCTAAGGTAAAATAAACACCAGTATTTCAGTACTTTTCTTGTTCTGCATTTTAATAGTACCTACATATCAGTTCTATTACCGAGACCTAAATGCTAAGACAGTATGTAAAATACCTTATTTCATCACTGCTCAAGGCAAAACCCTGCAGTCCCCTGTTATATCTTAAATGATAAAAGCTTTATTACCAGTCAATAAAATGCACTGTGCTAAACCCCACGTTATTTAGCATATCAAATATGACATTATGGCTACAGTAAATAAAGGTGAGGTTTTAAAAAACTTCTTCGCTGGTCACAGATAAGAGAATTTAAAATTGGCCCCTAAGCCCTTATGCTGCAAAGCCATCACACTTACTTCAGAAGATTCAACCAACATGTAAAATGGTCTGTAATGGATTTGGATGCTCTTCAGCTCTCCTGCAGGTTAAGCTTCAATAAAGGGAGTAATTAGATGCATTTAACATCTGCTACAAAGCCACCAACATGATTTTTTTGAAGCTTTGTACCAAGATTCGTAATTGTATTCCCAATCTGTTTCCAAGTTAATTAAACTGAGGAGGAAAAGAAAAATGCCATTTACAAGTAAAAAGTATTTTGTAACTGCTTTCAGTGAAAATACTGCTCCTTTCACACCTCTTCTGAACGAGTGTAACGTTGCCCCTGCTGAAAGGCTTATTGTTGCTAGTGTGATGGATCAGTTTCTAGATGTAAATGCAAGTAACCACAACTATCAGTGTACTTCTAGACACCTGAATGATGATACCCACATTTTTTGCTTAAAGCAGCAAAACCAGACACATTATATGGCAGAAAGGTGAGCAGCTTCCATAAACATCCAGCTGCCTTAGTTTCAGCAAACTACCGTAAGATCAGGACCAAGGCCATTGGCTTGCCTTTGACTGATTAATGAACATGCACTTAACAACCAGCCACAAACCTGCCCTCTTCCACAGCAAAATGAATATACTACTACAACTTCTGCAGTATGAAACAACACAGACCAATCAGACATTCAACTGTAGATTCAGGTAAGAGCTTTAATCAATGCACAGACAGTAGAGAATATGGTATTCTGAATTCCCCTCAAAAGATACAAAAATACTTCTTAAGTATTTTACAAATTTATAAAATATGAAGTTTCCTTTTACAAATAATATACAAATGTTTTTTACTACCAAATGTATAACACATTTTTATGTTACAACTGTCGTCTTCTCTTAGAATCATGTATTCCCTGAACTATTCTCCTTAAAATAACAGGAGAGTATAATAAATCCAAAAGCATAACGAATATATTGCTGACGATGGTGGTAAATGCTGGAGAAAATTATTCAAAAGATCTTTTTATCCATCAGATTGCTAAACTAAATAGATTTCTCATGTGACCTATATTAACATGAATAAATGTTTTGAGTGTTAAATTTCAAAGTGAGATTGAACAACACAGTCAGTCAAATAAGTCTCCATGCTCTGAAAAAGATGGTAAGAGAGAAAACAATTTTACAGACAAAAAAAACCCCCCAAATTAAGGTATTGGTAATTGAAATTCATCCAGAAAAGGATACTCCTCAGAATATGGTTTGTATTTTACCCCAGACAGGTAATCTATAGAAGTCCTAATGGAGAGAGACTTTTCACCAGGGCATATAGTGACAGGACAAGAGGGAATGGTTTTAAACTGAGAGTAGGTTTAGCTTAGGTATCAGGAAGAAATTCTTTACTATGAGGGCGGTGAGGCACTGGAACAAGTTACCCAGAGCAGTTGTGGATGGCTCATCCCTTGAAATGTTTAAGGCCAGGTTGGATGAAGCTCTGAGCAACCTGAGCAGCTCTGAGAGAAAGGTGTACCTGCCCATGGCAGATTGGAACTAGATGATCTTTAAGGTCCCCTTCAACCCAAGCCATTTTATGATTATATGATTTTATGTTGTATCTTTTGTATTATCTGATACCGTAGTAGTGCCTAGCAGCGTCACTGTCACCATCTCTATTTGCCACATTCCATGACTTGCTGAAGTAGGTTTGTCTCAGTCACATAACAAATGATTCTTCTCCAGAGGCCAGAAGGCTTGCCGGAAAAAAACCCCCCACCGTGCAGTTTAGTAACTCTTGTGGAGGAATCTGGGGAACATTTGAGGAGCACTTTGATTTTGTGGACAGTTGAAATTACTATTGAAAAAATGAAATTTTGAGGAACAGAGTGGTGCAACAGAAAAAGCACCAACAGAATTTTAACTAAAAAAAACCCCCGCCAACTTGCTGAATGTTTTGAATCTCACTGCAGGATGCTCTTCCTCAGGGTCAACCTGCTTGAATGTCTAAAGTCCTGCAAGGAAGGAGATAGCCAGAATGCACAGGAGAAACCAAGACCCCTGTCTTGCAGCCAGACATACAGTAGCAACTGACCTGGTTCATTTTGTGACACTGACTTAAACAGGGACTCTGTTCTCCTTGGCCCACTTTTTCATGACGCGAACAATGTATTCTACTTGAGAATTACCAGTGCTCTTCAGAAGGTGCAGTACTTCCCGCAGAGTCTCTCTACAAAGGTGACAAACAAAGACTGAAGTGAGGGTTAGACCCAACTGATACAATAAACTGCTCACATCAAACTATTTCACAAAACATGGTCCACTGTCACAGAGAGGTCCATTCATCTGCAGTGCCGGAATAGGTTAAAATGCACACTAGAGGCAATCCCAGAGACAAAAAAAGCAACCAACAAAAAAGTCTTGTGTACAACTGTAAAGAAATTATAAGTTAAAAAAAAACCAACCAGCAAAATGTAATTAGTTTAGTGTGTGCATATGTGTGTATTTATATATATAACCTCACTCTTGCAAAATGGCTCCCCAGAACAACCCAAACTTTAAAAAAAGTCTTTAATGTTATTTGCTAGTCTTTAGTATGGCAACATCTAGCTTAACGCTGCCAAAGCACTTTACACATAACACAATACACATAAACACAAATAACACGGAAATCAACATTCCTAATAGGATAAACCTATTATTATTAAATGTATATAAATCCTGCTGCAGTTTGCCAGCTAGTTTACAGTAAGAATTTAATGGTATATTTTGAAAAACAGGCAAGCTATGTGTATTTTACTGCATCTGCTGCAGTGATTGCTAAAAGGACACTTGAAAGGCATAGTAGTTAATCAGATTATTCCAGCAGAGAAATGAATAGAAGGAAGGTGTAGAAGCCAAGATACACACCTACCAGTCATGTAGGAAACAGCAACTTTGGCCAGAGGACAACGGCCATCTGGCATCACAGCAGAATAGTCACAAGGGAGCAGTTCTTAAACACAGCTTCACTACTCTCTCTCATTCCCCCATCCAGTGAAATGGGCCGAAAACAAAATTATCAGTAATGCAGATGATTTCCTTTAACCTTTCATCATATAAGTATATTTGTCTGACATGGTCAGTGTCTTCAGAAGGCAAATTTTAATGAAAACACATTCTCATCTACTCATTGTTTAGAGAAATCGTGTCCTTCCTACAGTATTGGGTAAATGTTTCCTTAGCTCTGTTCTACGCACCTTAAAATGTCACGTGATAATTTTCCATTCTTACACCATCCACGTGAAATGAGGTTGTTTTCCCCCAGTTCATGAACATACTACTACATTCATAACCTAGCTTTTCCTAGTATGATGACTAATGTATTTTGGTATTTTATAGTCCATAGCACTTGCTGGTATGTTATTCTCCATCATATATATTGTTGGTGTGGAAGATACACTTCAAGTTGAAGACTGCATATGGAGCCTCTGGACAGAGTGTCTATTCTCTGAAAGGTCAATAAAAAATTGGAAGACGATACGTAGTCCTAAAGCTGAGATTATGATTCTGGCTTACAGCTAGCTGAAAATAGGAAAAGAGCAGAATAAATTCAGATACAGCACAGAATACTCACTTTGCTTCTCGGCCAGCTAGGATCATTTGAAATACACCCACACAAGCACCTCTCTTGCCTTCCCAGTATTCAGGATTATTGTCCAGTCTCTCCAGAACATCAAATGCTTTGGCTGAATAGTAAAACTGACGCATCTGCACAGAAAGAGAAACATTATTCCTGACCACCTTTCAGAAGGGGATTAAAAACATTGAGCTCAGTTTTCTGAAATCAACAGTAAATTGTAGAAGCAATGTGCATTTTCCTGCTTTTCTGCAGGCAGCAAGTGACACAGAACAGGGACATTTCAGTTGGGGAAATGGGGAAACAGGTGGTATTAGAACATCTTTTTTTGAGGTGCCCTTATCTACTGTCATACCAACTATACCAAAGCCCTTGACAGAATATCAACCTCAAACTAGTCCAGACATTTGAAAATGAAACTGCATTTCCTCACGTAGGCATGGTCACTTATTTTTTTACCTTCTGGGTTTAACTTACATTTTTTTCTTCCCTATTACAGTACAGTACAAAAGAAGATTCAGTGACTCTGTAATCCAAAATTTTCCTTAGCATAGGAAAATCCAGTGTGTACCCTATCTTTTCAGCTTTAGGTTCTCTACTTGTAATTGGGAACCAGAAGCAAGTTGCTTGGCAACAGTCAAAGCAAAAGGAGTGACCAGATTAACTGTGGCTTTTGAAGTCAGTACATCTCATGTGGGCTGTATGAGTGTTCTCCACTTGAGCAAGCCTGAATAGCAATGTTGTTTGTGACCAGCCTCTTCCCATGAGAGAGCACAGAAGGTAGAACTGAGCACAACCTCCCATCCTTTGGTAGCTGGAAGCCTGCAGAGAAAAAAGTGCAGGCTGTGGGAGCTACATTTGGAAACTTTAGTCAGAGAAACATTGGTACTACAGGATGAGTAATAATTCTCTTTTCTTCACATAAATGTTGATTTTAACCACTGGTGACTAGCAAACACTTAAATGGATGGGAATAAGGATAGTGAGTATGAACTGTATCAGATGTGTCAGCTAAAAAGAAAAATTTGAATACCGATCTATCCAAATTAGTATCTGATCTAGTTCCATTACGCAGGTACAGGTTTAATACTCTTCTATCTGACATAAAAGTAGGAAATGCTTCACCCCAAGTCACGTGCTGCTCCCCATATGGACAAGATGGGCTATTGCATAAAAAGCATCAAGAAATTAGGATGAAATCCTGCATGCCAGCTTCCTCACTGAACAACTTCTATCAGCACAGCAGTGAGGCATCCAGCTACACCAAGTCTCAGGACACTGTTGACCTTGTTCCATCCATGCTCATTGTGTTTTCTGTTGAGCAAAGCCTAATGCAACTGCCTTCTTAAGTTACATCTCTGGTGCTGTCTGTGGACCTCCAATACAATGTAATGTTTCAGAAACAACTGAAAAATGCCACATAAAATCAAACAACATGGACCTTGCCATTTAGTGCAAGAGGTACAAACAGCTGCTAGTGTAGAAAGACAAATTATAATACTAAAATAACGATTTTGGAGCAGTCATTTATGGCCATATGTAGACACATAATTAGGCTGAAAAATTTAGTTCTATAGATACAGTTTTTAAGAGCTTTAGATAAATCCAAAACATGGAGCTGCTTCTCCTCTTCAGGACACTAAGTTTTTGAGAAGAATTTAGACAAAGCAATCAACTGATTTAAGTGAGACTTTAAATGATCTAGAGAGAGATTTCACATGAGGTCTGATTGTCAACTTGCTTTCACAAATTGCATCTCCGGGAAACACCAGAGGCAGAGCCACTTCCTTGAGCAGCTGGACTTTTAGGGGGAGATGGTAACTGAGTACTTGAAAGATGTACAAGAGAGAATTCTTTCAGTTTTAGAATAATGCTTTTGAGATCACAAGGAGTATCTCCCATTGCCATTACAAGCTTTAAGGAAAACACAATACTGTCCCAACTGAAAAATATAAATAGCGGCATGAGGCGTCTTGCTGAATCTATGCTAGATTTTTTTCCTTAGAAGTTTTTTGTCATTTCTACCCATAATGAAGCCCTAGCAGGAGAAGAAACTGTTGTCCTTATTGATGACTCAAGCATGCAGTAATTGACCAATGTTTTAATCAATGGGTTCTCTACCAAGAAGGCCTGTAGGTTAAAATACTGACTAATCCTTGCCAACTCATTCACATTATTAGACATCCTGCTGTTATAAGAGAAGTTCACTAGTGGTGACAATGACAAAAAGTATCAAAAAAATGACTGTTGGTACAATCACTGAATTAACAAGTCATACACCAAGCTCTAAAGAGAAAACTCACTTTGTAACAATCATTTGCAATGAGCTGCAAAAGGTTAAAGGAGTCCCCTGAGGTCTCCATCTTCAGGTAGAGCTTCCAGGCCAGCTGTGGTTTCTTATTCATAATATCTGCAATAACAAGAAAAAGCTGGAATTGTGAAAAGAATACGCCATGCACAATATTCAGGTGGAAAAGATATTCCTCTATTTCTTTGTTTAATGTAAATGCATGCCTCAGCCATGAGCATGAGGCTGGGAAGGGAAACTTGTCCTTATCTTCTGCCTTACTAGTGGTAATAGCCAATTCAGCAGAGAATACCAATGTCAAAAGGAATAATTATGGTGTTTACATGTTAATTTGTATTTCACAGATGAGCAATAAGCGCAACTCTCATGATTTCAGATGTGATTAAGGAGCAGAATGGAAAGCATCAGAGAAGTTTTTATGCAGGACAATTAACTATGGAAATCCATTTAGATGGTAAGATTTAGGACTGTGTGTTCTTACACACAAAAAAATTTAATTGGCACCAAACTGAGGTCTTTAATACTTGGTGCCCATGTCAGTCTAAACATTCAATTCCCATGATTCGTAACAAATCAAAAGGAGAGGGCAGAGGCTGAAGCCCCTCCAAGCGTAATAAAACTTGTCATTATGCATTTACCAGAAAAAATGTTTCTACATTCCTGAGATCCTGTGCTGGTTTTAAATTTGCGTATATGACTAGAATTTTTCATTGGTCTTTAACGGTGTGGTTAAACATTGGTCTTTAAACATCACTGCTATACACAATTAGAAATAAATGAATCTGAATCTTCCATCTTGATGAGCAGAAATTCTACTAGGGTGTTTAAACACAAAGGTTCTATTTCCTGGCGATAAGAAGCCATTCTCTTGAATCTGACGTTTGTATTCATAATTCCAGGCTCATTCAAGCACTGGGAGAAAAGGAAATTAAATTAAGTTTTCCTTTCTTTTTCAAGTCTTAACAGCTGCTCAGAGAGTACCTGGCTATTCACACATGGATCACTCTTGAGCTTTTTCAAAAGAGGAGCTGTTTAGCTTGTTACATCTGTGCCCACTGTGTCTATACTTGCATTACAGGTAGAATGGGTGGTAATCAACAAAAAACACGTAACACCAAATCACAGAATTTATAGACACTTTTCATTTAGGAGGCAGCAAGACATCAAATCAGGTTTATCTCTCATCATCTCCAGATACCATATACAGTGGTGAACAGCCATTTCTGAATTTCCAACACCCATCTATCTATCTAGAGCAATACAGTTCTGTGCTAATCCAATGGTTTTTTACCTTCTCTTCAAGAAGAATTTGGTATAAATAGTACTATAATACTAAACAAAAAATTACCTTCTGTCATGCAAAAAAAGGTGCATCTCTGGTACTTTTTGCTCCTTGGACATATTTCAGCACTGAATTGTTTATGACTCAATCCCTAATTGTACTCTGATATTAATATATTATAACGTGATCTGTTAGTAATTTACATACTTGACAGAAAAAGATAACTATATTCATCATTCCCATAAAAAAATTCAAATAAAACATTCATATATAAAACACTCAAACACAATCAGGTACTGCAGCTTAATTAGAAAGGAAATAAACTGGCACATCCTAAAACAGAGTCACAGATAGGCATCCCTATGTGTGATGTGCCTGTCTGGAAAGATCATGTTAGGAGATGTTTACTACATCTGCAATATGGCATAACATCCCAAAGCATACATATTTACATTCCAGGTATAACTGCTGAAAATGGATTGATAAGAAAACATTTTGTATTGAGGCACTGTAAGGAAAACGAATTAGCCTAGGGAGTCTCAGACTTGAGTCCCACTTCTATACTACTTTGTGTGTGGCACTGCAGCTGTCTCTGTACTGAGGTGTACTCTGCAGTGTTTTAAAAACTGGTTCAGAAAAAGTAAATAAGATTTTCCATAGAATATTAAACACAGCAAAAGTTTCCTGGATTCAAGGAAATTCAAGGAAAGAATTCTTTTCTAAGAGTTTTTGGAAATAAAACACATGCTGGAGATTATAAAGGATATCCCTCAGGCACAGGAGTTTGGACAACATGTAGAGTAACATGGTAGGAAGAAAAATACCGTGTATGCTTGCCTGATTCTTCTCTTCCCTAGACATCTGACATTGGCTAACCTTGGAGGCAGACAGACCCTTGAGCCTGACCCAGTATGAATGCTTCTATTTTGTGTTTTACTCTGAACATTTTAGAGTTGTAACTCAGTCTTTTAAGACAGAAAGTCTTCACTCAAGCAATTGAGTAGACAATTGAGATGAAAAAGGGTCACTGGTCAGGACAAAGCTGCATTGACAGTACTATAACAGCATTGCACTGAAGCAGTAATTGCTTATAAGAGCCAGATGTATGAAAGGTGCAATAACCACCCACACTATAACTAGTGCAATCAGCTTTTCACTTTCGTAGTCCTGAATCCACCTACAACATTAAATTCAATTAGGAAAGTGGATTGCCAAGACTGACGCAATAGAGGAGGATCTGTATTCTGCAATGTTGAGAGTAAAGTGACTCACAGCAGCGAGCCAGCCAGCTAAGGTAAACAAAATCACTTTTTATCTTCTCGCTCTGGATCAAAAGGAACACCTGCAGGAAGAAGGAAAATAAAAGATTATACATGCATGTACTTTTAAACCATCAGAAGGCAAACCTTCCTCATTTCAACACACAGATAAGGTTTAAGTCCCACAAGCAACTGTTCATGAGAAGGGTTTGGGTATGCAAGTGCAGCGTAGGGGCATCCCTGTGTGTGGAGTAGGTGGAGGATTCACACAGTGCCCTGTTTGTCAAGGGACTTGTGCAGCCTCAGAACACCAAGCTGTGCAGAGGGTGCGGCCTGCCCTGAACAAGCGCCAGTGGGCGGCCATGCAACACAAACAGCACAAAGGAACACTGGGCCTGTGGGAAAAGCTATTTGGAATGTGTTTGTTTAGAAAGCAGTGCAAGCAATTACATTAGCATCTTCTTGAAATACCAGAAGTTTCACATATAGATGAGACTTCCCTCCCATCCATGTCAGAGATCATTCCAGGTCTGCAATAAGCCATTTCTAACCGTTTCAGTAAGGTTCTGAGGCAAAGCATTCATCTTTTGGACCTTACTGTACAAATGCAGGTTTGTTACATTCTACATAAAAAGGGATGTGTGGGGGAAGTTATACATTTTAAAATGTACTCTGGCTTTGCTCAAAGAAAAAAAAGCTATTTACGCCTCTCTCAAGTATATTTGTTACTATACTGGATGCTACTGGCAAAAATGAAAATACCTTTATAGGAATAGATGTATGTACTGGAACAGTGAGTTACACAAATTACTGACATTTGTATTGCTTAAACATTGCTGATCCCCTAATTTAGGGGGGGAGAAGAAGGAGTAATAGGGAAGAAACAAAAAGTAAGCAGCACTTTATCATATGCTTTATTTTATTATGTCCAGGGAGGTATGCTTTAAAATAACTTAGTAAGTGCTATATGTAGATGTTTTACAAGTTTATGAGACACTGGGGAAGGCCGATCTTTATATGGAATTGTCATCACAACCCAAGATCAGACACGAGGCCAGATGAATCAATGTAATTACATAATTCTAGTATTTAAATGCATCCCCTATATGACACAAGTTTCTATAGAACAACTTCTAAAAACATAAGAGGAAAAATGTAGATTAACAGCAGTTTACACTTTTGTGTTTCTTTGTTGCCTAGTTGCTGCTAAAACTTACTCATAGCATTATCATTTTTATGGAGTTCCAGGAATCAGCATAGCCTGCTAGCACAATTTTGAAAGATTTTCATGAGGCTAAGTGAATTGAAAGCTTGTTGAATTGAAATATATATCCATTTTCCTTACAGTCTTGAATATTTTTCTTAAAGAGAGATGCAATTTTGGGTCACAGAAATTAAGGGGTAAGGGTGCTGGATGGGAGGGTTGGGATGGGGGGGGGAGACAAGTTTTAAAACCAGGGGAGCTCTGTTATTGGCAAACCCGGATAGTTAGAAAGTTGGAAAGACTGGAAAAACAAAACAAAACATAAACCCCAAACCAACCAAACCTATATGATTCACTTTAGACTATGTGGTGTGGGATTTTCTTTGTGGCTTGTCTTCTTTTCTGGTCTTGTGGAAAATGTTGCTTCCACCTTCATAATAGCTATTTGCTTTTGCATATTTTAGTTGTAATTAAGTTTCTGCTGCACACAGACATAAAAAAGTACTGGGTGTAGAAGTTAATCTCTTCCAGCTGCATCTGAATGCTGCTGAATAAGATAGTGAGCACTTCCTCTTTTCCTCCCACATATCCCAGAGGAAGGTTTTTTTTTAAAACACAAATTTCTAGGGACACCTAGAAGCTCTTAACTATTCAGTGTCTTTTACTTAGCATGCCCTACTCAGTCTGAACAAAAAGAGTGCCTGGGATCCCAGACAAAGCGTAGAAAATCTGATTAAGAGGCCATTCTTTGATCAATTAGAGGTAGCTGCAAGCACTCTTGTGATGCACCACAAGCAGCATGACTCCCTGTATACCTCACATTACAAGATTAGCAAGATAATCTTTTCTGAACAGTGTTCACCGAGAGTTTCAGTTCCTCTAAGAAGGGGAAGAAGATGTTCCACAGAACCTGATTATTTTCAATCAACGTGAAGGTCTGGGTGACGAGAAGGAAGGAAAGAGGGGAATATGAGGGAAATGTTTCCATTGCTGTTTTTCAAAGAAAAGAAATACATACCTCTTCAGCTTCACTAAAATTGCCCATTGCAGCTTTGGCTTGGGCATAGTTGAAGTTAAAAGTGTCATTGTTGTAGAAGTAACTCTGAAAAATATGGACAACCCCCAAATAAATACAACAAAAAAACCTCCTTTCATGATATAACATTAAAAATACCACCCCCTCCCAACCTCAATCTGAGTCAGACCATATAAAGACAATGGGAAGGAAAAAGAAAATCCCACATTAGGAACATACGGTATTTATAAACAGTGGGCAGAAAAATTATGGACTAGCTTTTCCATGCTACATTCGTGACTACAAACACTGCTGAAACATTCCACAATATTAGCTACGAGAGATCTGGAAAATGTTCCAAGCTCAAAATTGCAGCGGCAGCTTTTGTGGGTATAATTTTCACTTGGGGCATGTGAAGACATGCTGTGCTGCCACGGTCTCTTTCACCTCCCAAGCACTTAGTTCACCGCTAGGGTGGGTAAATAGGCAGTTGACTTCCTTGAGTCTTTAAGGAGATGAACAGTTTGTTTTTCTAAGACTTGTCAAGGTTTAGCAAGAGATCCTGTGCATCTGGTTATGTGATGGATGCTAATCTGACAAAATGGATCTCATGATGGAGGTGGAGCCACAGTACTGGGCTGTAGCAGGCAGCACACCAGGTAACAGGACTGCTTTAAGCAAGCCTTGCTCACAGGTACCCTTCTCTCTAGCTGAAGTGCAACACTAAGTTCTTCTCTCCCATAACACTAGACAGGGCACATCTGGTTTAGGACACATCAGATTGAACTAGCTGTCTCTTTTCTGAAAAGCTACATGGGTCAAAGCAGGAAATGTAACTCTAGGTACAGGTTAGGCTGATATTTGGGGTTGACCTGATCACAGTCAGACTGAAGTATAACTCAGATGACCAAAAGTCAGCTGTGTTCTACATTCAGCACTGTCCCACACTGCTGGACCAGTAGAGCTGGCAGAGGTAAGACAGAACACCAATACCAGATGCAAGCATGAATGGGATTGAAGATCCCTGCCCAGCTGCGGTGCAGTGCTTATGAAACAGCATGGGGAAAAAGGAGGGTGGTTTATCCAATACAGTTACTGCAAGAAAGCCTCCCTGGGTGCATAACAGCAAGGTATAGGGAAGAAGAAATGTTTTTCCTTATACAACATTTATAAAGGAAACAGAACTTGTGTAGGAAGATCAAACTTTTGTTTTTTTCCCTCTTTCAAGTGAGGAGGAGGTAAAAAGCATAACTGGGACTGTACAAAACATACAGGAAGCAAGGGACAAATCCCTTTCCCAGTAGTATCTTCTTTCATGATGTAGGGACACTGAGGAACCTCTTCCTTTCACTGTCACAGGCAGTCTACAAAGGGTACTGATTTAGTCCACCCACATAAATCAAGCTAGTGCCTTGAAAGGAAAGGTGAGGGACTGCCACTTTGCCCAATGTCCAGGTTTCACCCCAACAGTCTATGTTAGGGTGCACACGCCAGCAAATACAGCAAGCTGTGTGACAGCATGAGGATGAACCAACCGGGGTGAACCTTAAGCTCAGTTTGTGAAAACATTCCAGTACCCTTAGGGTGAACTAACGGGTTTCACCATATGAGGATTATGACACTTTACTGCATTCTTTCTCAATAGTAGTTTCATGTGAATCAGCACAAGTCCCAGGTTAAGCAAAGCTGGTGAGGTGAACCAGATGCTAGTTTTACTGCATGAATGCTTTCTTCTGTTCAAGTAGTCCCCATTGTATTTTTAAATTAAAATGTAGAAGAACCTCTGTCAGCAACCAAACTCAAAAACGTGTCATTCAGTCCTGGCCATATAAGTGTTAGAGACCAGACCTACGGCAAAATCAAAACCAGGAGAAATGAACAAGTGCTGCTGATAGTACAACACATTCACAGCAGCTAAACGGTTTCTCTTTTTCCTCTTTTTTTTTTTTTTTTAAACCACATTATATGTACTGGACTTTACTCTTTTGTGGTCTTTTTAGAGGTCTTCAATTTTTTCATAAAACCAACTGTCCTCTGAGTGATGTTCATTTCAATGGACAGATACCCAGCTTAAAAATGAAGAATTCCCATTGTGGCCACAACTCAGCTGAGCCTGAATCAGGTTGTTTTTTTACTCAGTTGATCCCTGACAGTGTTATAATGTCACCCTTGGGGCAGCTGGCAATATATTTATAATAAGGTGTCCTCTGAGACATTCTTATGCCTAAAGTAGTTTTAACTGATCATGGATGAAGGTGGTGTTTCTTGAGAGAATATCAACCAAATAATCTTCACAGAGGACAGCTCCGTTTTAAGAGCTGCAGAGATTCTACTGAAGTTTATACCTTTACACAAAGGTAAAGCCATGTAAACCTTGCCTGTAACATGGTACAGAAAGAACTATTTGCATCCCCGTGACCTTAAGAGAAGGGAAATGACTTAAATAAATCTGAGCATGGCTAGTCTCAGCTGAAAAATTATGAGAACGATCAATTACTTCAAAAGGAACAAGCAAGAAAAGTTGTAGTAGGCAGTAAACTTTTGTCCCATATACCTTGGAGGTGGTTTGTAATCACATTTAACTTTGACCTTTTCGGGTTAGAACTAGTTGTATAAGAACCTCTTCAAGGAAATGGAAAGAGCTGAGCATATCTATGGAGTAATTCATTGCACTATAAATGTAAGAAAGACACAAGATGAATTCTCTGGAAATTACTATCTATACCCATCAGCAATAAACTGAGACCAGATGACCAGCTCTAACTAAAAATCCAACTTTTAGATGGCTGAAGTTAGGCAAAGCAATTCTCACTGTTAATTTCCTTTTCTTCAACTACACACACACTCCAATGGTGGGGTGGTGGTGGTGTTTCTCTTCATTCCACTACACTGGAGCCACTCCAGTGGCTAAAGCCATTGGGATTTCTTCAAAGGTCTCCTTCCAGACAAAGTTTAAAACCACTACACCTTCACCATTTTTCACTCATCAGCTGCTTTTGGGCACCATTACAACCACGTGCTTTTCTTTAGATCTCATCTTCCTTAGATCATTGTAATTATGCTCATCTTGTATATCTCCCAATTCTTTTAATAATTTCTTTTAAGATTCTCATTCCTCTTCCCACCAAATCCAGAGTTGTTTCAACTCTAGTTTCAAACCCCTGGAACAAGACTGCAATCATTTAATCCATAATCGCACTCCAGCCTCCCTCTTTCCTCACATCTGACTTTCACTGTGTATCTGTAAGTTATGCCCATTCTATCCATTGAATACTGGTGATCTGAAAATGCTGCATGACGTTGACTTCAAGCTTCTCTTATTTTGAAAAACGCAACATTGCAGGGTATTCAGATAACTTCTGCAAATATAACATTCCTAACTTACTGCTTTGGTAATACTGCCCTATTTTAGCCCTTCAGTGACTGCTTTCCCTGTAACATGTAAATGTTATTCCTTTCAGAGTCCTTCATGTTCTATCTTCCTTACACATTCTGGTTCACTAAAATGTTGTCCCCAATTATTAACCAGTGACAATCACTGCCATCACTCACTTGGTAAGTTTTAAAAAAAGTGTGGGTTTTTTTCCTCCATGCTGCCCACCCCCTAAATATACACTTTTTTTTTTGTCTTCCTTTAATTATATTCTTTATCTTCTGTGATGCCACCAGAAAGCCTGATAATGGTTAGATTGCAAGTGTGATGAGTCCATCATGCCCATCATGCTGCATGGGACCATTTTCTAAATTGCTTCTTTACATTTTAATCCATTTACTGGACTGACCACTTACATCCCACTATCACTCCTGTGTTTTATTTCTACTGTTTTGTTTCTGTATCTTTTTATGTTTCCATTGTGTCTCACATAGTACAGCCTAAAAGTAGTGATTCCATACATTACAGTACTACCAATACTAAATAATACTAACCTTGATTGAGTTGAGGTAAATTAGGACATTAGGAAATTGTCTAAGAAGAAAGAAGCAGGAGGACATGCACTGTCTCCCTGGAATGGTATCTAAAATTCAAAAGAGAAATGCAAATTTGTAGAATTTAGAAACACATGGTTATGGAAATCACTGCCAAGATTGCTGGCACCTATGAAAGCAGCTATTTTCTAAAAATAGTGTAGCTTGCCTTTTCAGGCAAAGGACCATACTGGATGTTAGAAAAAAACATTAGTTCATCTTGCCAACTCTCTCTACAGCACCCAATAACTATTGCAAGACTTTATTCAACAGCAAACTCTACAGAGACAAACAAGTTTAAGTAACAAGTCTTTTCTGTGTCACAATTTATGTAGTATAATTTTGCCATGAATTATTCTTATTCTTAGGAAATGACACTTTATACAAAGCCTGAGTTTGCTATTCTAACCCCTTTAGCCTTATTTCTTTAAAATTATGCTTTTCAGTTATCCTGGACAAAGAAACTCTACATATTTTAATTTTAGTTTGAGCAAGAGAATAAACTTGATATCCTGAAAATATTTTTTAAAAAAAAAGAATTAGTACAGGAACAGGTAAAATACTCAGTGATATCAGACAGTATGGAAATTAATGCATTTGGGATTACCACATTGCTCACAAGAGGTAAAGCCATAAACAACTTAGACATATCAGTTCAAATGAGTGTCACTACAGTTTGCTGCTATGGCATCATAAACTTTGTTGCAACCATATTATGCTGTCGCCTACTCTGACATTGCAAGCTGTGTTACTGAAAACTATTTCAAAGCTTTTTTACAGATTCTGAAGTAAGCTTACTGGGACTAATTTTTGTTAGACCCAGCTAGCAGACATGGATGGACACAAGTAGCAGCTGGGAAGGCCTAAATGCAAGTGATGTCAAACCTCTACTATTTCACTACATCAAGTAGATCATTAGAGAGGATGCTGCTCTGTGCAGTTTGGAAAGGTGACAAAAGGTAAGATCCTAAGGCTACCAATATCCCTGAAGTAATCTGCTCCTGAACATTGGTTACCATCAATCCATCCACACCAGAAAATTAAAATAACTTTTCTGTATATAGAAATTTCACGTAACTAAAGACCAGCATTTTGACTCCATACCACCACACAAAATTGAGCGTTCAACCGGAAAACTGTATATTCTCCTTTAAATATGGTAGGTAGTAATTATTCCTGGAAAGCACTACATAGGATGTCAAAATACGTTTCAAAGGAAAGCAAAATATTCTCATTTTTTATCTTCTAGCACTAGGAGATACTGAGCTTGGATGTCCTGTCACTTCCATATAGAGACAATCAATCCTTATCAATGTCTGAACCACACCATTCAGTTCTCCAACTTCAGAAGATTATTTGGTTATTTATGAAGTGTTCAATTGGGAGCAGAAACTGGTCTGTATATTTATCTGTCCTTTTTTACATGCAGGCATAGTTTTCATGACAAATATATGCCTTTACAGGACAATAACAGAAACAGTTTTATAAAAAGGAGCCAAGAAACACTGAGTAACGAGACTACGGATAACTCAAAAATGCCCCTTTTCTCTGACATTGGATTTTTGAAGTTCATAAATTCACAATTTATTTTGAACAAAATTTTAAAAATGCAAAACATGCAAAGAAGACTTAAAACTGAGGATGCATTTTTAGTAAAAATGAATCACAGTAACAAAATATTAGAAACACAGTATTTCCCTAAATGATTCAAGTGTTTCTAAATTTTAGTATTTATTCTTATGTCCACATTTTGGCAGAAAGTTTTATTATCCCAGCACACCATCCCCCATATAGTTTATTGAAAGATTTTGTTTAAAAAACCCAACAAGTAAAACATCTGTGTATCTCATATGACTCAGCAATGAATGCTACTAGTGACAGAAAAACTAGAATTTTCTAATTCACCCCATGTGACTCATGCAGAAAGAGGAAAAATTTGTCATTTGAAAAAATTACTTAGGGTGACCTAAGAGAACCTCAAAGAAAAGACTGCATGAAGTTCAGAAGAAATGTTTCATTCCTCCCACCCAACATCAAATATGCCTGAGTTGGTCCTTAGAGAGGACCACTGAAAACAAAAGGGGTGCTCTTTTTCATTACGCTTGCAGTGGTTTTGGGTAGTTTGTAAGACTTATGCTAAGCACCAGAAGCACTGCATTTAATGGAAATGTTAATGTTAATTTGTTTTTACTGATGTTCCTCTTGCCCCATTTTCTCCTTAAAAGAAATCTGATCTGTGTCATTTTCCACCCAGCTGAGACCCTAGTAGAAGAGAATGAGAACTAACTATAAAAATCTAGTTATATCCTCCTTTGTAATGTCTGTTCCATTTCACGTCATTAGGATTAACAATTTTTATTAAGCTTAAAAAACCCCAGTAACCAAGCTGCTGTTTGGGTGTTATTTATTGCTGCTAGAGAGTGAATATTGACTCCTACAATCTAAGTGCTTCCTGGATTTTTTTTTTACTTTTTGTTTTGTCTGTCCCCTGTTAAAGTGCACAACATCCAACATGAGATAAAATGTTTACATTTAATGGAAATGACTTGCACATTAACTTAGTTTTCTCCATGTTCCTTGAACATCCAAGGCAGAGATCTAATTAAAAAAAGCAAAGGGCTTAATTGATGACTCCAAATGACTTTACAAATAAATTACACTGTATTTTTCCTAAACTCCTGTTGCTGCTTTTTCTTAATGCAGTCATGGGATTTCTACAGTTAACAAAAGCAAGTCAGAAAAAATATTCCGCATCTTCATTTTAATCCATTATTTTTTGATAACCCACATTAAAATAAGAAGCCTTGTAGACTGTTGTGGTTTAACCTCAGCTGGCAACTAAGTACCACTCAGCTGCTTGTTCACTCCACCCTCCTCCCCCTGAAAAAAAAAGTAAAACTTGTGGGTTGAGATAAGAACAGTTTGATAACTGAAATAAAATATTAGTAGTAATAATATTAGTGATAATAGTAATGAAAAGGGGAGAGAGAGGAATAAAACTCAAGAGAAACAAATGATCCAGAATACAACTGTTCACCACCAACTGACCCATGCCCAGCCCCTCCCCAAACCACATTAAGCCCCTCCCAGCCAACTCCCCCCAGTTTATGTACTGGGCATGGTGTTCTATGGTATGAAATAACCCTTCGGCTCATTCAGATCAGCTGTCCTGGCCATGCTCCCTCCCAGCTTCTCGTGCAGCTCCTCACTGGCAGAGCATGGGAAACTGAAAAGTCCTCGACTTTGCAACAACTAAAACATCAGTGTGTTATCAACATCATTCTCATACTAAATTCAAAATGCAGCACTGTACCATTCTCTAAGAAGAAAATTAACTCTATCCCAGGCAAAACTGGGACAAAGGCCCAGTTGCAAACAAAGACACAGCAAAGGATTTCCTCACTCTAGCAAGCAACAACCTACTTCTGTATTGTAAATCTGCAAAGCAGCTAAGTAACTTGATAAAGACCTCAAAGGTCCTTGCAAAGACTGGCTGGGTGGGAAGTGCTGAAGCATGATGTACATGCTGGAACAGCATGGCTGGCTACTTGGGAAAAGCCCAAGTATACAAACAGCAAGAATTCTGTTCTCCATTCTAAATCCAGCAAAACAAAGGGAGCAGGTCAAAAATGACCACGAATATACAACATAGTGGCTAATATGCTAAGTTATCTAAAGACCTAAAAACTATTATATTGGATCCAAGGTTTGTCTAGTTCAGAGTTTGCTAAGTAAGAATATACAGCTATAGAAAGAAGATATTCTGATTTCACATATAACCCATGCTGTGGTATGTAATGGCACTTCTGCTGAAGTTTATCCCAGCTTTCAACAATCTGCACTGAAGACTTCTTAATCATGGCTGAAAAATTTGTGTTAAACAGCCAATGGACTTTTCATCTACAAATTTCTTTATACACTCTGGTTCTCACAAAGTTTCTCTATCAAATAAGCTGTGTTATGCGAAAAAGTAATTAATGCTGTTTGTTTTAATTGTCTTGAGTGATAATTTGTGTCAATGCTCCTTGATTTTTGTATTGTACAGTAAATAATTCTTCTTTATTCCTCTTTTCCTTGTCATTTATGATGTACATAATCAAACTCAGTCATCATTTTTCAGCCTATGTATTCTCCTTTATTTAATCTCTCCTTCTCTCCTACTTCAAGAATCTATCCCCTTTCTCTGGTCATCCTTGCTGTATTTATTGTATCCTTTCTTGACCTACCATGTTTTTAAAGAAATGTAAGAACCAGAACCGTAGACAGTATTCAAGGAAAAAAATCACATCTGTATACACCACCACAGTAATTATTTTTGTTTTCTCTTTCCTCATCAATTCTTAAGATCCTCTTCAACTTTTCTGCTAATTTTGCTAAATCTAATTTGCATATTATTACCCAGTCTTATATAGTCTTTCACATCTTTCATCATTATGGAAGCTTTTATTTTTACTACTATGGGTAATTTTGTACCATTGGTAAACCTAGTCATGTCATTATTTGTCTCCTATAGCTCATTAATTATGAATACAAGCCCTTTCTTTAGCGAAACAAAAGGTTCTTTCAAGTGTTCAAATCAGGTGCATTTTATCCTTTTCACTGCTATTTCACTGTAAATTTTCTGCTAGAAATGAGAAAGGTTATTATGTAGCTTCTCAGGATTAGTACTGTGGACTTTTTTGAGGTATTTGCTAACACACAGATTTTGAATTTGATTATACTCAGATGACTGTAGTAGAATTGTAGTTTCATCATAAAATTTCAACTCAGGTGTTATATGTAATTCAATATCGGTCCAGAGTTACCTGTTCACTTGTGCTTTCTTAGAGAAAGATAGAAACAAAAAGTTCATGCTGTTTATTATGCCATGTAATAGCATTTACTAGGTCAATATGGGCAGAACAGAAGCCTCCAACTATTATTTATCTTTCTATGTAAAATCTGTAACCTGTTTAATATGCCACTCACTGTTCCCATCCAGGCTGGCTGGTGAATAATTTGGCTTCAATACAGTGAGTTGCCCATCTAAACATATAATTGAAAACAGTATTATTTTACTCACTGATAAAGGAAAGATATTTATTTTGAGAGAAGTTTTCTATAATATTTAAAACCACTTCTCCAGTGGCATCATGTTTATTTATGTACAAACTATGTTTATTTAATGTACAATCCCCATTGTACATTAAATAGGAACAATATCCTACATGTTACCTTCTTCCTATCACATAAAAAAGAATTATTTTAGTTTTTAGCTTCCTCTTCTAAAACCAGGCATTCCACTTTATCCATTTTCTTTAAAAACATCTAAGAAAAACACTTACCTACTTGGGCTTCATGTGTCTGGTTTTTTGTTATATCCTACCTAAATAGAACTGTTTGCCTCTTCTATTTCCTATCTACTGTTGACCTCCATCTGTTCTTCATTTGAGGTTCAACAAAACCCCTCACACTACTTTACCTTTAAAGGAGTTACCCTGAACTGTGTGGTCTTCTGTATGGCAGTTTCCTCCCACAAGCTTTTAAGAAGATGACAAAGCAGTTTTTACATGGAAGTACCAAGAGGGTAAGATGCTCGCAGCACTGATGTTTCCTTTTACCTCTGATTGGAACCAATCCTTCCCATAGGCTCATTTTTTTCAAGTAATCCACCTTCCTAATTGTACTACATTTCTGTTGCCATTTTTCTCCCCCTCAGCCATAGAAAGGTTGAAGTCTCAGCCTCTCTATCTTTATTTGCATATGAGTTTAAAAATATTTCACAGTAAAATTCAGACTTTTGGCTTCCTAACAATTTCAGTTTTGGTTTTGGGCTATATCTTCACCAGAAATCCTTTCAGGATATCTTTTCCCTGACTGTCTCTGTATTATTTTTATCCATGTGTGCTCTGGTCACTCATCACACCTGCATGACTGTTACAGGCATTAAGATATTCCCACTAACTGAGTCCTCCACTGCTATAGTTCATATTGTTTCTTCCTGTTTTCTGGGATCCCAACTCTGAAGGGATCCCAACTCTGAAGGGATAGCTTCAATGCAAAAGGAATGAGTTAGGGAAATCTCATCTATGGAACCACTTCCAGCCTTCCAACGTGAAATTCTCTGCTGCATGACCTCAATAGTACCGGGGCTGCAAGGGGAACAGAATAGAATGGCTCAACAGTATTTCTGAAACTTTCATCAGTGATGCCACTCTGTCTCTGGAGCTCCTTCTCCTTAGTCACCATGGACACAGGAGACAGCATTCTGTCTCTAAGGACCATGAGCTGTCTGCACCATAAACATGCACAAGTTACCTACCTAAAGAAAGAGTACTAAGTGACAATGCCTACAAAGGAAACTGGTAAGCTCCATTTAGTCTGAATTTCTATGTTACAACTACTGACTTTTTATTTTGTGATTTTCAGTTTGGCAAAGAGAAGGGAAGATCTTGGTTTGGTCTATTATTGAGTAAGTAAAACGAAATATTGAAAATATACTGATTTTGGGGGGTGGTGGTGGGTAGGTTATAATGCCTCTTTTTTTTTTCTCTTATTCAAGTAAGAAGTAAGTCCCAGAGCTTCCATTTCTCCCTGTATCCAAACTCCTCTTTACATTTTGATGACCCTCAGTTTCAGGGCACACTCCATGCTAGGACTCTGTGTACTTGACAGGCTTTCATTAGTGGTCCTCGATTTGTACCTGTGTATCTCTGCCTGTGAGGTTTCAGCCACTCACTTCATCTAATTAATTAGGCTGTTGTCTTCTGTTCTATAATAGGGATTATTAGGCAAAGGCAAGCTGCCACAGAATCTCTCACTGAAGACCTGCAGTTTGCAGTACAGCCTCTTTTCCAGACAAAGTCATATAATAAGGTTTGGAATCAAGACTTCTAATTGAAACTTGCAAATTTGTTTTAGATTACAATTTAGACTTTCTAAAACTCATCCCACAGCAACAAAATGCCTCACAATATTCCTGCTAACAGTCAGTAGTTAGACACAGATATGATGGTATATATTTGGATATTTTAAGATGGGTCACTTAATGGAAAAAGAACATTTCGAACATACCACATTCACTGGCTGATTCCCCCACCAACTGGAAGAACTGTTGAGCAATTTTCAGATGATCTCTCTGGAAGAAGAATAAAAAAGCAATCCAAGATGAGTTCCAGGGTTGATGCTACAATACACAGTGACAATATGCTCTGAGGAACACTTGGGGAGCAACTAACAGAAAAATCAGGGCTGAAGCAAAGCCAGAAAAGGTAAAAGTGCCATTCTATGTGCCCAGATAAAGAAGAACACTGTACAAAGCAAACGGGGGTTTTGGAAACAGGACAGAGAAATGAAATTCATCTTGATTTACTATCAAGGCTAGCAACAGAAATGTGCATTTCACTCATTCTGGACTGATTATTGTACAGAATGAGGTTAAGAGCCTCAGAGATCCTGCAATCTAAATAAGAAATGACTGCCTCTTTCACTCCATTCCAATTCCTACAGATCTGTTCACATTCTGTTGTTGGAGAAGCTGGAGAACCTCATGGGCTTTACTCACCGAGCCCATTTCTTGTCCAAGTGCTGCATTTACCACCCCTTTGAGGATGTACTCCTGGGGAAAAAAAAGTTAAAGGGGGTCAGAAAAGACACAGTGAACATTTCAGAAGACACATAAAAGCCAATGTGTACATTATTTTCTTCATAAATTCAACTCTTTCACAACTGAGTTTAGTAGGTAAACTAGTTTAGCATTACTGTGGTAGTGCTTAAGCACAGTACAAATTTAGCCTCCCAAAATACATTCTATTTGCTATTCACTTCTACTAAATACATTAGATGCAAAGGGGTACTGTGTTTTCTGATAAGTCTTACAGTCAAAGACAATGCACCAGAAGGAACATAACATCCTTTCATGCCCTCTTCACCATCATATCACCAATAAGTGCACTATTGTTATACTAAAGCACAGATCCCCTTTCAAATATGCACATTGGTTAACCATAACCACCGACATCCTTGCTGCAAAATTCATAGTGTTTCTCACCAGGACAAAAATGTCAAGAGGTTTGTGCTCTGTGGCCATGTTACTCTAGTGAAATTAGGAACAGAAGTTGAGCACCCTGTAACCTCTAGTATGAGAAACAACTATAGTTTAATTCTTCTCTGAACAAATTTTTCTCAGCATGTAACAGAGTCTTTTGTCTTACCCAAATCTTATAATTTAAGACTTATATCTATAAACCTGTTGTAGTAGGTACTCCTGATAAGCCAGGACAGCCCTGTCACAGAGGTAAACACAGAAGAAGAGAGACATCTTTCAAGAGACCAAGAGACTAATGACAGAATGTAAAGAAACAATCTGAGAGTACTAGCCAGGATAGTAAGCAATCGTTTTAGCACACCAACCGTATTACACACGCTGAATTATTATCCTACAGGCATCGCAACACAAAAGAAATTTGAGAAGTACTCAAGGAGATTTTGCCAGTAGTTTTGCAAGTCTTAGCAGGGAGTTCCTTACAAGTGTGAGTGAGAAATGGGAAAAAAAAGCACAAAGATTCTCATTTCAAAATGTGATCAAGAATTATTAGCCAAGTATATTGGGACAACAAAGGCTACAGTAGGACCAATAGCTGCAGAAAACTGTTCAAGTAAGTTTTGCTGTACTGAAAAATGCAAGAAGTGTAAAGCAACATCAGAAGACACTCCTCACTCCTCAGCACAGAATCACCGGATCTGTGTATTTGAGGTTTTCCTTTTCCCTCTCTCCCTCCCTCCCTCCTTCTAATTCCTCCCTCCATCTAATTCTTCACACAGACTCATGAAAGGTCCCTTTTATGCCCAGCTATGTGACCTTTGGAAAATAAACAGCAAAGAGGAATAAATCAGAGACTAAAGATGCTGGAACAGCTACAGAAGAAAATTACAGTAGCAGCCAAGGGACACTGAAGTTTTCACTCATGGCAGCCAAAGTGTGATGGGATTAGAAAATGCCATTTATTTAAGCTGTTTAATCTAATCTAGCTCATTTTTACTGAAACGGCTTCAGGACAAACTATATGAGCATCTGAGCTAGCAAATCCGAGGGATGAAAGCCACCACCAGGCAGACAACTAGCTATGGTTGGAAGAGGGCTTTTACCTATGCAATAATGGTCCATTCCCCAAAATCGAGGCTGCACACAACAGAGCTGTATTCTTAGTTGAACCCAGGTGGTGCAGTAATAAACAGGCTAAGTACTCATATATGTACATATATAATACTTTATGCATGCACATTAAATTTATTGTTGATGAAGGGATGAAAACACAAGAGTTTTAAGAGCGGGAATGGGGCAAGTTGTCCTCAGGATACCAGTTTTGTACGTGGCAGATTTCATAACAGTTTATAACCTCTGTCTTTATGTGCCATGACATCATTTTCCAATTACCTGTGGAGCTGTAGGTTCCAGGTCCTTAATCAGGTTATAAGCCTCGTGCACATCATCTGAAATGCCAGACATTAGAATGCATGACAACCCATAGCACACTGTATTAGAACAAGTCACTCATCCACTATAACATTCCCCAATAGTCATAGACTAAGAAATAAACCATTTAGACAGGAGGAGAAAGGTAACTATAAATCATTGTGAATTTCTATCACAACGGTGACAGTTTTCTAGAACTCAAATAACAAACACAGAGTGAGTAATAGCTTCTTTATTACTACAGGTTTCCTAGCAGAGATGGTTTGGCCTCTTTGTTCATAATCCAGTGTCTGCCTTCTCAATAGCACAAGGTCAAAATAATAAATCCATCATCTTCCTGTATTTTGTTTTTTCATATTTATTTAGCCCTCAAAGAGAACAGGGTAACATGATGCTGTAGGAAAACTTCATCTTTTCCTTAGCAATATTTCAGCATGTGTCCAGCAGATCCTAATTAACAAGGAAAAAGCACTACTAGTATAGAAGTGTAAATGTGAAGTTTGAAATCTATAAACAAATCCTTTCCACACAAGAATTATATAAACTGAATAGATCCTAAACTTTACCAAAATTAAAACAGATGTTGGCACTATGGTTGGCTTTGTAAACCAACCTAGTGAAGATCATCTGTTATTGGCAAAATTTTGTTAATACAGCATTATACCAACTGCCCACACAAATAAGCCTTATCAAACAAAGAATTTTTTTCACTAGAACATACAATCCATGCAGCCACTTAAGGCAATATACATTGGAGCTGCCAGGCTCCCACCCATCACCTCTGCTTTCTTACCTATTCCTTTGAACAGTCACATAGTAAGGCAGCACAATGTACTAGCCAAAAGTCATTACCTTTTCTTCCTTTTTTTTTTTTCCCATTTTTTGATATTTTTGGCTAGCTCAGACAATCACCACCACCACCACCACCACCAAATGACCATAACCCTTATTTTTATCAACACAGTGTAGACCATCAACACAGAACCTTGCTTTTCAGGCTCCAACGGAAGCGACCAGCAAATCTCATGGGAGCAGATTACAGCAGGACACCAACTGACCTCAAACCCTGTTAGAAGTCACTACCCTGAAGAGGTGAAAAAACGGGATGCATGTTTGTACTTCAGTCATTCCAGTTCAGAGCATGTATTAGCACAAGCCTACCATTATCAGAGACCTTTTCAGTTTTGGAGAGACAGCTGTAGTCATTAGAAGTAAGAATTTCTCACTTTCCTAACCAATGCTGCTACCCTAGCAAGATTTAAAAATGGAAACTCAGCCAGTCCAGGAAAGAGGTTTTAGTCCGAATTCCCCTTGACCTTCTTTGTCAGTATGCAAGTCATTTGTCTATCACAGTGAAGAGCAGAACCTAACTCATGAAAATTACTGCAAGGTTAACAGCATATGAGTAAACAAAGCTGATTTTTAACTGATGCATGAGATGCACTTTGCTTCCATGTAAGTAGAACTTAATTTGAAACATATGTTATTATCAACAATATTATTGTGCAGGATAATTGGTAATACTACCAGTATTGCCTATAGTGACATTGGCAACAATAATACTGGACAGAAAGGTGGCTGGGGACAGCAGACCAATGCCAAAATGTACTCACTAATTCAAGGTGTGACTGGTTGCGTGGATAAGGGGATAACAGTTGATGCTGTATACCTTGACTTTAGCAATGTCTTTGACATGGTCTCTCATACAAACTTGAAAGATAGGACTGGCTAAGTAAGACTATAAGGGGATGGAAAACTGGCTAGACTACCAAAGGACAGTGATCAGTTGTACAAAATCCAACAGGTGGCTCACTACTAATCAAATACCCCAGGGACCGATACTGTTGAATAACTTATTTTTATTAACATTCCAGATGACAGGATAGAGTACTCTGAGCAAGTTTGCAAATGATAAAAGATTGTGAAGAAAGCTCCCAGATATTGAGAAGCAGCTCAGTAGGCTGAAAAAATGGGCTGAAAGAAATCTGATGAAGTTCAGTGGAGGCAAAATGCAAGTCCTGCATCTTGCTTGGTTTGAAACATGCCTGAGCAAGTCAGGTGGGGAGCTGACTGGCTAAAAGACAATCTGGGAGACAGTGCAGCCTTGTAGCAAAGGAGGCCAACTGCACACTGGATCACATCAGCATGAATGGAGCCATCAGAGCAAGGGAAGGAATTCTTTATTTGGCACTTGTTAGGTTGCACATGAGTACCGTGTCCAGTTTTGGGATCCTTCAATCAAGACAAACATCGAAACACCGGAGTGAGCCCACCTGAGGGCTCCCAAGGCAGGAAGAGGGCTGAGGAGAAACTGAGAGAACTGCATTTGCTTAGCTTTCAGAGAAAGGATCTCAAGGGAGATCTTATCACTGTCTACAATTAACTGATAGGAGGGTACAGAGTAGATGGAGACAGGTTCCACAGAGTGCGAGAAAGGCAGTGGACACAGGGTAGAACAGAGGAAGTTCTGACTGGATGCTTGTCTGGACAAGGCTTTAAGTGACCTGATCTAATTGGACCTGCCTTGAATCACAGAGCCAGTCAACCCACTGTTGAATGAAAGAACGCAATGGGAGAATATGAATAGCTCTAAAAAACTCAGATATAATTCAAAGAAGTTGGCAAACAAAGGAGAGATACAAGTAGAAAATCCTTACCAATGGATTCTGGCTGCCTACCTGCATTCTTTAAGAACTCCAAAGTAGATTTTAATGAAATATCTTGTTCACAGTCACTTTGGTTGGTATTTTGTTTGTGCTGTATTTACAGAAATGCTTGTCCTTGCCTTCACAGGACAGATGCCTACCATTCTCACATATTCAGGCAGAGGAGAGGTCCCCTCACTAGAAACAAATAAACACTACCATCCCCAACACCATCTCCTGCAGCCCAAGAACCTCCAATACTCTGCTGAAGTAGGATTTTTTTGACCGCACAGTATTAAAGCTGCTCTCTGCAAGCCATGGGAATTTTTACTTCACTATTTTCCAGAGGAACAGAAAGTAAAATAAATTACATTTTACTGCAAAGAAAAAAAGCATTGAGTAAGTTGAGATAAGATGAGTTAATGTCATCCCTGAAGCTATGAAAGAGCCAGAGGAAGGTGTATTTACCTTGCTGGAGATAGTAAATCACAAGATTCAGTCTTGCCTCAGGAATAACATCAACCAGAGGAGGCAGGACCTGCAAAGCCCCTTCTCCTCCTCGGAAAACCACCTGCAGAGAAAAGGAGCATATTGATAACCATGTATCAGAATCTTTCCTATGATAAGTTAATTCAAGGAAATTAATCCTTCAATTCCTATATAAACAGTAGGAAAAGGTCAGTGGGTCTGGCATTAGCATAATTCCTGCTTTAATATAGCTATGGAATTCTACAGTGTGACAATCTTTATTGCAAAGAATACAAGTATTTAATCCATACGTAAAGATTAACTTGTTTCAGCTTTTGGCAGCTCAAAAGAGTGACATATTATATATCAAAGATTTTAAAGATTTTTTTAACATAGTCTGAGTGAAGGGAACACATACAAAATTACAAACTGCTTATGATGTTTTCATATGAAAAAAATTAGGCTAATGATTCTACATTTATTTAGAATGACACAGGATCCCAAAACGGTCAGGAGCAGTCAATTATACTCCAGTTTCACATGACCATTCCTCCAACAAGATCTAACATACTTATTCGATAAAGCACTGGTAAAAATACCAACATACAAAACAAACAATGCTAACTCACAAAAGCCCAGTTTGAAAGCAGTTTTAACTCTTGGGGGAAGAAGTGTTAGCTTGTGATGACTGCTCTTGAAAAATGACAAAGCAAGCAACTGCCCATCATTAAACACGAGCAATCTACTGTTACCAGTTGTTCAGTAAAATAATACTACTACGGAATGGAAAATTAAGCATTAGTTACTCTTAGTGACTCTCTTACTGCAAACACAAAAGTATTTTGGTTTTATGAGCATCTTTTTTCCTAGAACTCCTTGCTTAGTACTTTTTGGATGAAGGCTATTTTCATGAGCTATCTTTATTCCACATAAATTGTTCTGGTGCTAAATAGAGTCCAGGGTCATCCTGACTTGTTTCTACCGTGTCCTTATTGAGCGGGCTCCACAAAACATCTTGCAAAGGTATTCTTACACAACATACATTATTTTAATATGCCTTCACAGCTAAAAGCAAGAGCATTATTATTTTCCTGACACAGTCTCAAACTGTCCGGGAAAAATTCCAGGAAAAAAAATAAATACACTTGATAGCACATTCATTATACTGGTAGGATTCCTGGAATGGGACTTATATGGCAGCAGAGACTCAATTAAGTCTACAATTTTTCAAAATACACCATTTCATGAATCATCATGAAAAGCTCTACAAATGAATGCAGTTCATATTAAACCCCAGAAATGCATTACTTACCAGATTGTGCTTAATGAGCTCCTTGCCAAACTCAAAAGATGAGGAGGCACTGTCTGTCAAGTTCTTGAGCTCTGCCTGCAATTACATACATTCCAAAATTTTAACATAAAACCGAAAAAGCACAGAAGCCTAAGTGGAGCTTCAAATGAGTTTCAAAGCTGCCAGCAAGACATCTCCATTGGTGCTGGATGACTAGAAGATTTTGCCTTTCCACTTCTATCTAATTATTTTAGCAATTGGGTAATACATATAAACACGAGATCAAAAGGATACTGGGAAAATGGTTAGACCAGCGTGCACATATGTGGACAGATGGGTAAATACCAAGGAAACAGAAATAGGTGACATTCCTAAAAGGACACAGTGACGAGGTAAAGGCCATTATCAACATTACTGATTAAGAAAGATACGAGGGACAAGATACAAAGGACAAGAAACATGTATGGAATCTTAAACTAAAATAAAGGTGAGCTGAAGGACTGTCCAATAGATACCTCCGCAGCCTTCCCATTGTAAAGTCGGAAATGGTTGCAAGCCTTAAGGTTAAGAGCAATGGTGCTGTCAGGAACTTGCTGAAGATAAACAGCTAGCACTTCCTGTGATACATCATAGTAATCCAGTTTGTAATAGCACAGGGCCACATATACATTCAGAGCCAGGTACTCCCTGCAGGAAAGAGGATTAAAGAGAACCTTTAAATCCCACCAGATAGTTTAACATTTCCCACTACAGCGCATTAAAATCAGTAAATAAAAATAAAGCTCTCACATCTATACATATTTTACAAACATATCAAAACTGGGGTTTCTGAGAAATGCTTAGAGCTTCTCTAGTTTGTTTGCTAGGACAGATTCACAGTATTTTTTTCCACGGCAGCTACTGCAGCTTTTAAGAATTACCAACCAAACGTTTGGTTTGCAAATCTGGGAAATGGTGGCAACTTCACATCAAGGTAACACGCAGAACATGAGCACCGTTTTTGGCCTGGCAGAACATGATTTTCTAAGCAATACACTCAAAGACATTTAATATGCACATAAAAGTTTGTACTGAGTACAGTTACTTGAAAAAAGTCCTTGTCAATACAAGCAGCCAAGCTAGAAGAACTAGACACAGAAAAAAGACAAGCATTTGTGAAAACTCTAAGTAAAAGGATAATTGTTATGAAGGTTACTCATTGAGCTTTGAGTGATTGTTTCTGCGGGACTTGGAGGTTAAAATCTCTTCCCCAAGCATTACAAGATGTATGCATTATGATGGATTTCTCTGAAACATTCAAGAGGAGATAGTACCAAAAGATAGCTGTATTCTGGGAGAGCAGTTTCTATTTTATTAAAAGTACTTCCAGCCACTTAAGAATTCAGTTTGTTCCTTGTTAAATTCTGAACTAAAAATTTGCAGAACATGACAGAAAAATCCATCAACAAGCGTCATAGAGGATAAACAGAAAAGGAAAGAATTTCAGACTTAAAGGAATGCAAGGAACTCTACATAAAACCCAAGAACTGAACCCTTCTTAGAAAGGCTAAGAGGTGAAGGAGGAGACAATAATTCAAGCAAGGTCACAAAATTGGCCATCAGAGGGGAAAAAATAAAAAGACGAAGCAGGTACATAACCATATATCATTTCAGAAGAAACAAGTAACAAAATAAAAAAGATATCAGAATGAATTAACCAACAATTTCACTAAAAGAAAACAACAGAGAGTAGACTTCTTTTTAGACATGGGGTTTTCAATAATACTTTGAATGAACAAAATTGAGGAGCTGCAACCGGTGCATATTCTGTGATGGGAAAGGGACACAGTAGTTGTGGAAAATGGCCGCTTTCAGAAACCAAGCAACCATTTGGAATTTAAATACCACCAAGAACACAGATGCTCCAGTAGGGTTTAGAGATGCGCACCGATTATCCAGCAGGATGCGTTTGTAGATATCAATGGCTTCTTGGTAGTGGGACCGCATGTAGTGGATAGATGCCAGGCTAAGCTGATCTTCCGTAACATCCTGCAGATTCTGGTGAGAGCTCATCAGTTTCTTTTCGTCACTGAACTAAAAAGAGTGTGACACATTCTCAGAAGAGTTCAGCAAGAAAAACATTTTAATTAACCAGGTTAGTTTTGTCCTTGCTGGTAAGCAGCAGGATTAATATTAAACATCTGGAAAACCTCTGTTACTTTAAAGTTAATTTGACCAGTGGAGAAAGACAAACATTAAAGAGGCAGATGAGTTCAAACTGGATAAATGTTAGGCTAAAACTAAGCACACATTTTCCTTTAAGGCGTGACTTAGATATAATTACATGTCACGTGCTTTGATGGATAAGAGGAAAAGAGCTGAATTAATTATTTCACAAACAGAATTTCGCAACACAAAATTTCACTGTAATTATTCAAGCCAGCAAAAATTTTGCTGTTTGTAGATCCAAATCTAATGCCTCATGGACAGCAGAAAAACACAAGACTTGCAAATACACAAGCCCTAATTTTCACAAGTCTTCTTTACAGCACTAACAAATTCACTTTCACCAGCCTCCAGTTTCCAGTTTAAGTAAATGATTTATTTTTAAAAGCATTGCTGAATAGCACATAACACACACACAGAGAAGGCTAAAAACAAGGAACAGAGTTAAACATACACATTATATTTGTATTACAATAGTGAAGTTAAGGCTATTTACCTAATCAATCTACTCAAATCACTTGTTCCACTGCTTCTTTTTGCTGGTTTTCCTGATTCAACGGTAATTATGAATTTCGCTTAGACACAAATTCTAATATTAGGTATTTGTTTTTCCACCTATCTGCTAGTTTTCTTCAAATCCTTCTCCTCCCTCTTTGAGCCAGTCACAAAATGATACTCAAGTTAAAAAGCAAGATAAGTTGCTTAACAGAACTAAAGCCAATGGGCTTCAGAGTTTTGGTAAAACCCTTTATTTCCAGTGACTAACTAAATAAAGAGAAGTTGCGTAATTCTTAGTTCATCACAGACATCTGTGAGTGCCAACGCCACTGTAAAAATGGTTTAAGATTTCTCTCTTAAAACTAACATACATTTAAGCAAAGAGAATCTGACATCAAAGCTAACATTCAGGATTTATACTTCCTTTTAAGTCAGTGTCTTTAGTAGCAGAATATTTGTCAAGTCTTCTGTACTGGATAGCACAAAAACTAATTTAAGGGAAGATAGCTATGTGTGGTAAGTGAAATAAGCACTTAATTGTTGTTGAAATTAAAGTAAATTTCATGGTATTAACAAGATGACTTCCTGGATACTGAACTATTTAAGAGGATCAGTAATAGCATATACACCATTTTGGTCAAATTGCTAAGTATGAGAGAGCTGCAAGTTAGGAAAACTTGGTACATTTAGAAAGAAAAAGTAAAATAGTGGCTTCTACATTTCTGATTCTGTTAAGGTTTCATGCTCCTTGTGACCAAAAATGCCATTACATTCCTATTGTATGACTTATGTGAAGTGTATTGGTAAGACTTTCCTTAGAAACATGTTGAGGGCATCTATTCTGAGATCATGTTTTCACGCTTGCTTTCTCCTCCACATTTTTATACAGTAGGGTGGTTATGAAAAACGTTTGTTCTTCTGCCACCACGGGCATTTTAATTATTCTGCCAGGTTGCCAGCATAAATTACACATTACCAAATTGAAAAGAAAACAAATAAAAGAGTGAAGAAAAGACATCATACCTTATGTGCCAGGTGAAAGAGTAAACGGTTCTGGAGACCACTCTTAGGTGCTGAAAGGGAAATTCAGTACGTATTACTGTAATGAACTACTCAGGGTATGTCTCTATATTTTTAACTCTCTCGATAGACATGAATGCATCCATATTTTTTCATTAACTAGCCCAAGTACAGTTCTTCACTGAGACCCCTTTGCAGGGTATGCCTCAGGGGAGGTTTTACCAATTTTAGAGTGGTTTAGAGGTCTTCTTCACTCCTATCTTCATTCCTTGACTATTTCTTTTGAAATCCCTGTTGAAAATAATTTTTCATTGGCCTCTACCTTCCATAAGCCTTAAAACTTCTACGAATTGCATTATCATTTCCCTGCAGCAATTTCTGGGTAATTCTCTGCGGGTTTTTTTGTGACACACAAGCATAGCACCTTTTCAAAATAAAAAGCAGCAACAGATAAACTCAAAGCTCCTTCTATGATGTGTCACATTTGAAGTAAGTTGTGATTTATAATTCCAGGAATCTTGTCAACTTCTAGTGTATTGAAAAACCCAGTGCTTGCTAGCGTTTTGATAGGCATGCACATTACATTATACTTCTAATATTTCTTCTGTCCTTAGGAACGAAAGGCACACGAAAGAACTCTACGGCCAGAGCAGATAAGATTCAAACTAAGATATGGCAAGAGATTTAAGGGGGATATCTTCTTACTACAGCCAGTAAAGTTAATGAAATTTCTTGCTCTAGCAGGATTAGGAATTCCATTGAACTCACTCCGTATGACACAAATTGTTAACTGCAGAGTTTTAAGTCACTAGAGCCTTTTGCTTCACCAAGAGCGACAAATGTCCTCATCAAACAGAGCTATTCATTTCTTTTGCAAGCAATCTTCCAAAAAGCCTTCCCTTGTTTCCTGTACTTTTCCTAGCCTAATGAGCACTCTCATTCTTGCTCAGACCAACCAGCTGGCAAGCCATGTTCCACAGAAGGGGTGTACATGGAATCTTTACAAAAAGCAGAATTACTTACTGTGTTTATAAGGCCACAAAAGTGCAGAGTTAGCACAGCAATAGCCTGTAACACAAGGCTGTAATTCTTCTGACGTCCTAAACCATGAAAGAGGGCTCAAACCACCAATTCCTCTTCCCCACCACCCCCTGAAGATGGAATTTACTTTTTTAAGCAATTTAGGGAGAGATTTCCAGATTTCTTGCTCTTTCTCCACATAGTGAGTAAACTTCATAACACAGTGGACAGTGCCAAAACCCAGGCCATTCTGATCGGACTGGCAGTGCAAGGCTGCCCACCTACTTCTAATAAGTACAGCAACTATTTCTTCCCTTTTTTCCTTAGCAAGCTGTGTTATTTAACTATGTTCCTAGAAAAATGAGGAAAGCAAATTGTATCTTTAAAGAATTGCTAGAACAGAAGTCCAAAATACAAAGGTGGTATGAGAGCACTCACAAAACCACAACATCTTGTAAGATACTTCTAACAAAGCTTCAAGTTGTTAAGAAGCTAAACGGTCTTCAGTCTAGGATATATGTGGGAATTCTCATTAGCCCAATTATTAAAGAACAGAAAGTTTTTCTGATCTACAATAAATATTGTATAGGCAACTGTAGTAGTTTAACTGACATGATAATATGGTTATTTCATCCACTGAGTCAGAAAGTGAGAGTACCTTAACTTAAATGCATGCTCTTCACTCTACATGTTCCCCAGCATTAATTGATAGGTTTTAATATCAAAGTTTAGAAGGGTTGCATATGGACCCACATGTGCTTTTGTGAGAAACTTTGACCACAACCACCCTTCACAATTCAAAACATTTGGTCATCAAAGACTCCAAAAATACAAGCAGGACAGATTGTGAAATTTATACTGAAAATAACATATTGTACAATCACAGTACTATGGGCAAAGACACCAATGTTCCTTTTTTGAGTAGGTTTTCCTTTTTTTTCCCCTTTTGAGTGTGTTTTAGCATTAATTTCACTGTGAAAATTGTGACTTGCAAGCAATATTGTCAAGAACCTAAACCAAGGAATTCTTGTTTCACTGGTGAGTGCAGGCTGCCCTTGCAAACCTGGCATCTGATCTGACATCGAAATTATTATTTACTTCTTGGAAAAAGCTGGAGGGTTAGCCCACATTATTTAACACCTAAAAACAGGCAAAAGATGAAATCTGAGTTTTGATGGTATGCATGGATACATGGAGGGTGGAAAAATGTTCTGTTTCATAAGATATTCTACGGTAGTAGCTATCTGATATTCTTTAAAATAAGTTGCTTAAAACCCCCCACAAATATAACCCTGTTGATATAGTAAGTAGAAATATGGAAACATTCAATACCAACAGTTTCTTTTCTCTTGGTGCCAAGTGCATTCTTTGAGGAAGACAAGGAAACATATGAACAAGGTCAGATTAGTTTTCAGAAAGAATGGGGTTATGAATATTGGATAAAGATGATGTCAATCACTGGAGCAGGAAGTGATACAACTGCCTCATCAGAGAGAATGATTTTTAAGGGACATTTAAGGGACATTAGGGTTGTTCTTTTATTATTCTCTGCTGCAACTGAATTTCATTGTCACTGATCTATTCATGCTACAATGAAGCAGAATCTTCTTTTCCTGTTCTGCTTTTCCAAGACAATGACTACTTTTTTCTTTTTTTAATCAGCACTAAGCAATCTTGGGATCATAACGAACATGATGACAATGCTGCATGGCAACAAACTGGACCCTGCTCCAGGTCTAGTATTGGCCTTGTACTCAAGCACTGCAGTAGCTGGATAGGATATATCTCTTTCCACCTACGAAACGCACTGATATTCCTTTGCTAGAATTTTTGTCATGATCAGTGCTGTTTTTCCAGGCACTAAAGTTATAGCTGTCATAGATCTTAAAAGTGTTCTGTATATTTTTATGTGCTGACGCCGACAGGCACCTAGTGAAGCGTTTGTTAAAATATAATAAGCAGCTACAGTAAGAATGAAGACAGTTGTCTTCACTAATTATTAAACAAAAAGTCAAACCCACTAGAAATGGCAGCTCAGACTCTTGGTGGGTTCCATATTGGTGTCTCGGGCAGTAAAAAGATGATGAAATAGAGTCATGGGCAATCTGGCATTTGTGTCCTCTTCTAAGAGTGCAAGGCACTGCTGGTCATGCATTCAGCATTAACAAATCCCATCGAGCACATAATGCATATGCTATAGCAGCCCTTCACACACCATAGAACACACCTCAAACATACATAGCAGGAGCTGGTAGGAATGGAGCAGGGCTGAAAAGGCTCCATCCTGACAGTAGAAAATATGACCAGAGGAAACCTTATTCTCCTTGTCCCTGAGAAACAACACACTGCTCACCTGAACACAGCAGCTGAATGAAGCCCTCTGTGCCTCAAAACCAAAGTTTCACTGGTGGAGGGGAAAATGAAAGGGAATGGGAAAAACGTTCAAAAATAACCATGGTCTAGCAGTGAAGTTTACACTTACATGCACTCGAATAGCTCAACTGTTCAGAATTTTCTTGAATGAAATTTACAGAGGATATTCCCTGAAATTTTCCCATTCCCACAAAGCCTTAAGGGTCATTCAGCTATGTTCAGTTACTTGCACTACACACACATTTCATTTCAGTCATACTAAGCACAGTAAATTAAAGATCATCAAATTAATTACTCCTGGGCTGTAGCTTACACTATTACTTTAAAAAACAAAACAAGAAAATAAGGTTAGTAGCTTTTAGAGTTTAAACGTGTGATATTTTCACTTGTGCACTTTCAAAGTTCCATGTATGAAATGGCTGGTTTGAAACCTCTGCTAAAATGCACCAAAAATAAGTACTGTTCTCAAGAAATACAGTAAAGCAACAGGCAGATCATTTTTCATGTAGGTGAACATGCAATCCTAAGGAAAAAAAACCCAAACCAGTAACTGTTCCATACCTGCTTGTAACTGCACATTTTCACTGGTGACAACTATTGCACACCTGACAAACATTACTTCATGAATAAGCAAAGCCCGTTTGGAAAATGTCATTGTTCTTACTAACCTATCTCTGTTCTGCTTTTGTACAGTATAGCCCCTTTCAGGATAGGCTGTAAAATGAGTTATCTGTTCAGTTAAAGATCTGACACATGCAGAGATGTGAAGAAGCAAAGTAATTACAGAGCTTTTCCCATCAAAAATTGGAAGGGATGAAAAAAAACCCCAGCTTTAATGAATGGTTCAGCAATACAACCCTGTCTGTGCATGAATCTTAAATTCAATTCTAAGATTCCATGTATCCTAAAAAGACTGTTTTTCATAACAGACTTAACTGCAGCCCTACTTATGTGCACATTTTGTGGTTTAAAAGAACAATTTTAGTTCCCATGTTTTAGTTCTTAGTTTCTTTCTTAATGCAAGCCAACAGCTTCTGAGAGCACTATGCAGGCTTCTAAACACTCGGCTCAGTTGCCAGGATCACAGTCCAAGTGTGCCAGGCTGAGTTTCCATTCTTTGGCCTTTGCAAGGCACAGGAACTGTGAATGCAACATAAGAGTATTAGTTTTTATAATGAAAAAAAAAAGTTATTATTGTATATTAAACCAAGATCAATACTTTAAGCCTCATTCTCTCAAGACAAGATTGGCTATGAAAACATATGTTCAGCCAGTGTATGAGAACACGGATGCAAAAGGAGTAAACAAAACATCACTTGGCAGCTTCACTATGGGATGACTACAAAACAACAGTAGCTGACTTGGAAGTAACTCTACCTTCACCTCAGAACCAGGAACATTAGTAGCTGCAATGTAAGCGGACAACAGAGAAAAAGGAGAAGCCAGAAATATCTGAAAGGAATTTGGAAGAAAGCCCAGAGGAGGTAAAATACAACTGTAATGAAAAATCTTCAAGGAGGGATTTTTCTTTATTGCCTTTTTGCTCTACTTCTTAGGTTATATTTGCAGTAATTCTTTTTTATATGACTTTTGATATTCAGATTTATTCTTTCCTGAGAGAATCATAGAATCACAGAATGACTTAGGTTGGAAGGAATCTTAAGGATATCTAATTCCAACCCCCCTGCCGTAGACATGAACACCCTCCACTAGACCAGGTTGCTCAAGGCCCTGTTCAGCCTGGATTTGAACACAGTTCCAGGGATGCAACTTCTCTGGGCAACCCCTCACCACCCTCACAGTAAAGAATTTCTTCCTTGTATCTAATCTAAACCTACTCTCTTTCAGTTAAAAGCCATTCCTCCTTGTCCTATCACTACATGCCTGTGTCAATTGTCCCTGTTGAGCTCTCTTGTAAGCCCTGTCTAGGTACTGGAAGGCCTCAATGAGGTCTCCCCGAAGCCTTCTGTTGTCCAGGTTGAAAAATCCAATTCTCTTTGCCTTTCCTTGTAGGTGCTCCATCCCTCTCATCATCTTTGTGGCCTCCTCTGGACTCGCTCCCACAGGTCCATGTCCTTCCTACGCTGTGGACCCCAGAGCTGGATTCGCCACTCCAGATGGGGTCTCACCAGAGCAGAAGTGAGCAGAGGAGCAGAATCCCCTCCCTCACCCTGCTCTCCAGCTGCTTTGGATGCAGCCCAGGATACAATTGGCTTTCTGGGCTATGAATTCACATGGCTGGGTCATGTCCAGCCTCTTGTCCACCTGCACTCCCAAGCCCTTCTTGACAGGGCTGCTCTTGACCTGTGCATCCCCAGCCTGTGCTGATACCAGGGGTTGCCTCAACCCAGGTGCAGCACCTTGCACTTGGTCTTGTTGAACTTCTTAAGGTTCTCACACATCCTCCTCTCAAGCCTGTCCAGATCCCTATGGAGGGCATCCCATCCTTCAGGTGTCTCAACCCCACTACTCAGCTTGGTGTTATCTGCAAACTTGCTGAGGGTGCACTTGATTCCTTTGTCTGTGTCATTAATGAAGATATCAGATAACATTGGTCCTAATACGGACCCGAGGGACGCCAGTGGTCACTGATGCCCACTGGGACTCTGAGCTGTTGACCACCAGCTGTTGACCCTCTGGATCTGACTGTCTGACCAATTCCTATATCCACCTAACAGTCTACCCATCAAATCTATATCTATACAATTTAGAGAGAAGAACGTTGTGGGGAACCGGGTCAAAAGCTTTACAAAAGTCCAGATAAATGACATCTGTAGCCCTTCCCTTGCCTAGTGACAGAGTCACTCCACCATAGAAAGCCACTAGGTTGGTCGGGCAGGACTTGTCCTTGGTGAAGCCGTGCTGGCTGTCCTGAATCACCTCCCCATCCTCTCTATACCATAAAGTTTAAATTAAGTAACAACAAGCTAAGAGATCAATTCACATCTTTTATAAAATAAAGATAAAACCTTGCTCCACAAGAGATTGTGGACTATATATCTTGTAAGAATACAGTGAATACCTCACGGCTTTTAATGAGAGTTTCCTAATTTTTAAGTATCCTGCATATTTTTCCTCATTGATGGAATGATGGTTAACAATAATTTCCTTAAGCAACAGCAACAGTACATGGCAAGAAGGAACTTGATTTGATTTCTAGATATTTACATGTTTGTGTGGAAAACCTATTCCAGAAAGCTAGCTGATATTTATGCTCCCTTTCGTACAGAGATTCTGTCGCTGTAGAAATTTAGAATTATAGCTGAAACTAAATTAGTTCTCCTTAATTTGTTTTAGCACTTTGCTACTTTCAGGAGCTTAGCAAAAGTGCAGCAATAAACAACATGCACTATGCAAGAATTTAGGCCAAATAATCCCAAAATAGCAATCATAAGCAGCCTAACATTAACACTACCTATAATTTTTCTGTGGTATTCAAGGCAGTATTGGATAAATGGTGTTCTTCTAAAGACTTTACCTGTTCAAAGGAAGTATTTCGCTTCTTCAAGATCTTTGCAAAACCATGGAAGAGACCACAAGATGATATGGCCTCAGCTGTCAATATTATATTGCCAACAGCCATCACTGATGCAATCCTAAGCTGTTAAAAAAACCCTAAAAGAGGATCTGACTTAAGCAAAAATAAAAAGGTTTAAACTCAATATAGGAAAGATTGAAAGGGGAATATACCACACTTGGAAGCTTTCAGTGGAGAATGGACAACTGTTACAAATCTACAGCTGTGACTGCTTCCCCACTAAGCTTAAGTAGCCAGAAATCACCAGTATTACAGTACTCACAAGAAAGGTTTAGCACCTCATTATAAAAACTGGCATGCTGTCCTTCTTAAGCAGTTACATAAAACCAGGAACTGATGAGGAACTGAACTAATGTGACCACTCAGTTATTTTCTGTTCCCTCCCTCAGCTACACTCCCTCCCACTCTTGCTTTCTTAATATTCCTACCCTTGCCTCCAGCACCCAAGTACCACTAACTGCACCCCCTACTCTGCCACTCACCATACTACTATTAACTAATCTGAAGGAGCATGACAAACACTAACCTTCCCTCACCTCCAGCTCACAGTTCATAAATGTGCATGCCCAGCTGTGTATATGTCATCTCTAGAATGGATTACTGTAATTCACAAGATGTGAAGCTGATGACAATGGCTCCAACTGGTACAGGATGCAGCTGCTTGCTTCCTCCATGGTTTAGGTCACAGTGACACCTCAAGCTCTACTGCCCATTTATTTTTAGATTCACTTCAAGTCCTAGCTTGCAATCTCCAAAGCTCAAATTGGTGGTACATTAAAGATTAAATTATTTGTGAATATTAGAAATTTACACACCTCTTTAACAATACAAATCACAAAGCTCTGCATGAGATTTTTTTATAATTGAAAACAAAAAACATTTCCAGTTGTGGGATTCAAGCTCAGCATGATCTTTCTGAGGATTTTAAAGGGATATGAAAACCTAATTATTTTTTTAAAATGCTACAAAGCTGTCCTTTTGGAAGGCGCTCCTTTACATCAGACGAAAGTACACAATTATTTTCTTCCTACCCTATTTTCAGCCCAAGACAAGAAGACTAACGAAAGAAAGGAGAAAACCCATCCTTCAATAAGAGTTTTATCCTAAGAAGGCAAGAGTCAGAAGTTGACTGAGATACCACTACTATTAATTTTACTTAAAAAGTACCGACATGCTATGGTTATAGAAAACAATATAAATCACTAAGATCCATAAAAAGTGATGGGCAACAAAATTAAACTACAGAAACATTTTTAGGCAGTAAAAATTGCCTTGGAATCTAATTTCCATTCCTCCTCTTTAAATGACCCCATGCATGTTCAGATTAAAATAGAACTGTAATAATGTGACTATTGAACTTCATCCCTTGAAGAATCAGATACCTAACATGTGACTTAGAAGGCAATGAGACCACCTACTGAGTCATTCAAACTATGTAAACAGAACTCTTGTCTTCATCAGGGCGAATGCTGAATTCTCTCAGATGCTTATTTTTTTATAATTTCACTGGCCTAATTTGCTTCATCTGTGCTGGCTCAGAGACATGGAATAAGTCAAAAGAAAAGTAACCTTTTGTTGCTGGTTGGCATATGCTGGGTTTTGTATTTAGAAATTAATAAGAGAAATGATTTTCCAGATGCTTCTTTTAGTTCCAGCTGCTGCACGTGCCCAAGGTAATTTTAGGAAGGAAACTGCATCATATTTCTCCTGTTAAATGAAAGTTAAAATTAACTAACCCCCAAACAAAAGCCCAACCCCAAAAAACTTTGCTCAAAAGTATCCTTTATTGCATACTTTCGCTGGAAATGACTTTAAGAGTTCAAACCAATAAGCAGTCTTTTCCAACAGAGCGGTACATCTCACCTTTCAAAGCCGCTTGTTCTGCTTGCGTGTACATCCCCAGAAAGAAGTACGTACATGCAAGGTTCACCCAAACATCCGGACTGCACGTTGGTTGCTTGGTTAAGGCCTCATACTCCTGTAACAGAAGAAAAGTTGATTTTTAAAAAATGTGTAAGAGCACATACTTGTATTAAATATCATTCTTTCTTCCACGATTTTACAATGTATCATTAAATTACTGAGATCAAACAATTTATTCTGAAGTTCACTGCAGTCCTTACAACAAAACGATTATGCTTTAAGCTGTGTCCCTCCTTTTTTCTTTACAGCAGTGTAACAGACCACAGGGCCAAGCAGTGCCATAAATCATCACTTATGAGCACGATTTCTGTCAATATTGAAGTTACAGAGATATAAAACACATTTACATTGTAAATGTATTATTATAAAAATATTATTTACATATATAAACCCCAATATATGTAAGTTATAAAGGCATCAATATAACCAACTTCTGTTACTTTCCTAAGTTCTCCTCCAAGTTAAAGCCTGGGAGCCATAAACACCAGGGAAATCTCTTTATGAATACTTACCAGAGCAAGTGTTAAATGTGTTTTGTAAACCTGTAGGTAGTGTCTTAGTGTATATTAAACCTGTGGAAGTGTGTTTTAAGTCCGAGGTTATGCAATATAATAACATCAAGTGCAGGAAGAAAATTTTTTTGTACTATTAATAACTAAAATAAATATTTTTAAATTGTGTTTATCACATCCTTTCTTAGTTTGTATTTTTGTGTATGTTTAATGATTACACATTAGTACAGTGGTACATGTATATAATTTATAAATGTATAGATGTGTGTATATACATCGGGGGTGTGTACTCAAAAATTTTTTACTGATAAGGGTACAGCAAAAATTGTTTGGAGACCACTGCATTAAAATACAGGCCTATTAAGTTGGTATTGGGCAAATTCAAGATTTCCTTATAGATGAAAATTAGTAATTTGTAGTAAATATTAATAACCTGTTCCTAACTTTACCATTTCCCATTTTAAGATTTACAGCCAACAGGTATAGAAAAGCACTAGGTACTGTATTCTGATATTTCTTACACGTGCGCATTCATTACATATCCTTTAATTCTGCCACATAAACGGCTTCATTTCTAGTTATTTGTGAAACAGCAAAAACTTAACACTTCAATCTTTCAATCTACTTTTTTTAAACAAAAAAACTTTGCAGCCACTAAACAATTATAGTCCTGAGGAGAAACTTCTTTTCTCAGAGTAACAACAGGTACTAAAAACAGAGGCAGGGAGATATCTCACTGTCATTTTTTTTCCTATGTCACATTTCTGATAAATTACTAAGAAGGACCATCCCAATGGAAGTGCCTACTGCTGGTGCTCCTGCTCCTCATCCAGCCATGGAGACAGGCAGCATAAGGCAAAGCAGGCAGCGTCATGCAAGGTTCTCACAAGAGCTGCTGAAGGAATGTCATCCACATACTCCAGATCACCGCAAGACGCTCGTCCCTCCCAGCAAAACAACCCCTTGCTGACTCTGTACTTGTTCTCCAAACATATGAATTGAAGTCCCCTCTACGTGGGGAGAGTTTAGCAGATTGAGCCACTGCGGGTGGGAGACTTCTTACCTCTGGGGAGAAGGACAGATATATATATATATACACACACAGAGCACAAGATAAAATAAGCCATGCCCAAAGGACAGCAAATCCCAAGAACAGAAATATGCTGACAACAATAAAGTTTAGAGTTTGCAAGCATAAAGAATTATTTTTTTGTTGCCAAGTAAAAGTAAACTGCACTCCCAAACAGAGAAGATACTGGTAAGGAGCACCCTTAAAAGCCAACTCAGTCTTGCTAGGACTTCAGGGACTAGCTGTCCAACAATATTTACAATAAATAAATATAAATACAATAAATATCATAATAACAATGATTAATATTTTTAAAAAGAAAACATTTACGTAGAGGCTGACCTTTACTACTGAGGCCAGTTTATGTAGGCCTGTCACAGAGCTCTGAGAGATAGGCCACTGCCGTTTATTGGGACCATCTGGAATCTTTCAAAATTCATTCAGATTAAATGCACCCAAAGGTCTCTTTCGGCTAAGGCTTCAGGCAGATTAATTAGAAAAGACAAAGTGCATAAACACAAGTCATGTTCTGGCTTGGCCATTCAAAGCAAGCAATATATAAAGAGTGTTCTAGCAGAACCAACGTGAATCTACGGAAACACAAAAAATAAAAATTAGGAGTATTAGTGCTCCTTATCCTGTAGTTCTGGGCCATGTGCCCAGACTACGTGCTGTTGCCCCTTGCCTCACTGAAAGCCATTCAACATCAGTCTCTCAAAGACTACTTCATAAGAACTTTCCCCCCTCCTCTCCAAATAAATCAACAAACCCAAACAAACGAAACACTCTCAAACCTGTCCTAACAGTCAACCTGTGGCATACTTTTGCCATCCAGGAGCATTAACAACTCCTTGCTATTTTACTCTCCTCCTCCTCAAGCCCCTATCACGAGACACATGCAATTTTCCTCAAAAGCAGGCTGCCAGGTTGATTGCCTACAACTATGGACACGTACGGACAATGAGGAGGGCCAGCTCAATGCCTGTATTACTTGTCTGGATTCTCCAAGCCCATAAACACAGATGCTGAAGAGCCAATAAACAAGCCAACATATATGGCTGCTCCACACGTGATCAAATGAGATACTTATCATAACCTGGCTACAGTCATGATAGAGAAGCCTAGAGAACTCCCAGAGCTAAAAAATCAATTTTTTACTTTCTCTCTTCAGCTATCAGGAACTGGAGTGTACCTGCATTCTCACACTTCCTACAGAATTACTCAAGCATGACCAGATACTGCTCATGGATGAACAATTACCCTAGTACAGCCCTGTTCCTTCCATGATTTACTATTTGACTAAAATTACCCTGAGCCAAGCCAGCAGGAGGCCTTGTTCAGTGAAGTGGTGGAATGGCTCCTACTTCTCTGCCAGGAGGGAAATGGCAGATTGGAGAGACTGTTGCTGGCTGTATGTAGCTTGTAGGACTTTCACAGAAGAATGCATTGAAGGCTCTGGCCCAGGGATCATTCTTTGCTCTCATGTGTGCAGCTGATGGGCCAAAATGGCATTACCATGTCCACCAGCTGCACCACGCCAGTATCCCGTGTGCCTAGAGGCAGAGGGTGCAGACTGCAAGTGAGAAACTTGTTCTTGAATCCAACCAAGACGTTGCCCTTGCCAATTCATCTTGTACATTTTTTTAAATACCTCTAAAATACGTACACACACACACACACACATACACACACATATACACATAAAAATAATAATATATCCTCACTTTCTTAAGGTCCCAGTTGATTCAACTTATAAGATTAGGCAGCTCAGAAACAGAATCATTGACCTGATGCTCTAGTTCTGGTACTTGGGTGACACTGGGAAATTTCTCAGAAAAGGTTTAAGATTAGAGCTGTGAACAAGTGGCAGCTGCTGCAGAAAGACAGATGGGTTTTTCCTCATTACAGATAGTAGATGTGGAAGATTCCAGAAAACTAATTAGATGCCGCCCTCTACTAGGGAAGCTCCGGTTACCATATGATGCCAGGAAGACCCGAGCTACTCAGTAAAAATAAGTTTGTCCATGAGGGAAGCTAGTCAGTCCCCAAGGAAGAACTGCAGTCTGACTGCTGGATGAGTCAAGCCCGTTGCAATACCATTTGTAAAGTGGGGTACAGCAGCAGGGATGACCCCACCAGACCAGTGTCAGTGGCATAACCTTTGAGAAAGGCATCTGCTGTTAAGAAGGGGAAAGTGTGACCCTAGTGAAGCTGAGTCACTGAGTGATAGTACTCTACCTAGAGGATACCTAACTGTTGTTGGTGTGCCTGTGATAAGAGAATGTGAATTCTCTCACATGAATGTGACAGAGATTTTGCTGTCATTCTCTCTGAAGATATTCCTGGAGCTGGATGTCTGTGTGTTTTTCACTGTTTCCCCATTTCTCCCAGTGGTGCATGACGGCCACCTCACCGCAATTCCCAAGCTTCTCCAAAAGTTGCTATGCAACCAATATGCCTGGCTCGCTAGGAAAGTATCATCATCAATAAAAGCATTGAACAGTGTGATTTCTGAAGACCCTCATCAGGGACACGGAATATAAACCATGAACTGTGAATACAGTGACACAGACTATGTGTTGACACTTGCAGGAACACACAGGAGTGTGAATCATTTAGATTGTGTGCAATGTCATTCTGGAGAATTCTGCAGAATCTTTGACCCACAGTATTTTATTTACAGTGCTATTGACACTCCCAAAAGAGTGCTCCAAGATCTCAAGGGTATAGATTATCAAGGAATTTGTCCTTGAGAATATAGCAACAACACCTCTGTAACACAGCAGATGAGATAACAGCATTTTACACTTCAACATGGAAGTTGATAACTGAAAGGCAGTTCAGTCTCCACAGTGCAGTGAGACCTACAGCCTCAGAAATTAAAACTAGAGTGTTCTGTCCCTGAAGAAACTAGGTTGAGATGCATAGGCTCATTTCCCACGTCACCACGAAATGACAAAGCTATCAGGACTCATCACTGTGCAAAAAACCAGTATCACATCTGAAAAGACAGGCCTTGTGATCTCTCACTTAAAACATACACAAACAAACAAACTACAGATCGCTCATACAAACCTTTTATTGTCCCTTCTTGGGTAGAAAAACGTGAAAAAGAAGACTATGTTGCAGTTTTTAAAGGTCTGAATCAACAGCATCACCTAGTGGTGAATCGAATACCCCATGCAAAAACTAATTAGAAAAAAAAAAAGCAGTTGCCTTTTCGTTGAAGGAAACGTAAAGTCTGCTCTGGCTATAAAAGCATCTACTGGGAATTTCAAAAAGCAGAATTTATTTCAAATTTATTTTCAATTTATTTCTTATTTCAAAGAAATTGCAAGTTATTTTTCATTTGTATATGAACATTTTTCTTTTTTTAAACTTTCACTCTCTATTAACGCCTAATGCCTAGATGTAAATTAACTGCAGCAACTGATTGTTCTATTCATAATATTTAAATTCCACAAGTCTAAACATGAATATTAATTTACCACGATGTCCTGTACTACTATTCTACATTCTATTCTGTGCATACTGTCAATTTGATTCCCTAAGCATTTCTAATATCTCCAACAGATGTTTTTCTCTTCAGTTTTTTAAAGGGCGGAGTGCCTTGTGCCTTTCTTACTTGGAAGCTTTAGAGTTTTCACCTCACGTATGCATCTCGTGCATGTGACCATTAATCTAAGAGAGAAAACATCATCATTGTTCTATAATCTATTTCTTTTCTTTTTATTATATTTTGTTAATACTTTAAATTAACATCTGCTTTTAATATTGATTCTGGGGAAAGCGAGTTCAAAGACTGCAAAACCAGTTATACTTCAGTCATACTTCACAGTGAAGAGACGCAACAGAACTCTAAGAGGCAAACATTAAAATGTATGTATTTGAACAATTAACATATATTTTAGTGACTTAAAGCTTTTGGAAAATAAGACTGTCTCACTGAATTGAATTACCTAATGCAAGAAAATGCAAAGAATAGCAATAAAGTACATTAAATGGCCAGGGGCATCAACCTCTAAAGAAAGAATTTTATCATGCATATCGCAGATAAGCTGCACAATGAAGACAAAAATATTTTTAAACCTGAAAAACGGAACTGTGGAAACCTAGCTGCAAAAAGGGAATGATGGATTTAGGACATGAACTATGACATTCGAGAGAATAAATTAAGCTACAGAGCCTAGTATGAAATATGTCAGTACATAACATTAAAAAAGTTCTATTGTCATAGGCAAATATATATATTTTTTTTCCCAATCCAAACTGCTTTCCACAGCATCTGCCTCACTGCTCTACATTTGTACTTTAACTGGCTAGCACAGCTGTTCCCTATTACAGACCATCTTCCTCCTGTTGTCATTACTTTATCACAACATCCCAATTTCCAGCCTTGGGAAGCAGGATTTCCCCACCTTACCTCCAGAGCTCTCTTGTAGTCACCCAAATGAAACGCACAGTATCCGATCCAAAGGTTGCCATTCTCCTCATCCTCACCCACGTGCTGTTTAAACTTTGTAGAGAATAAAGAATGCAAAAATTTTGTCAGCTGCCACAGTTTCTAAAGCCCCACAGATAACCAAAGCAATACTAGGCTATCACATATCGCGGATGGTTTGACAGCTGCGGATGCTACTGGGGTGAAGCTGCTTTCACATTTCGGAGGGCAGCAGCAGGCAGCCCTTACAGGCCAAACCCGGCTCTGTGAAGCGGGAAGCAACAGATGCCGCTGCAGGGCCCCAGGGGTGCGAGAGGAACACAGGACAGGGGAAGGAGTCCTCCCGCCCCGCAGCCCTGAGGGCACAGGGCTGGCAGAGACGATACCGCTCTCCCGAGGAGAGCCCGTCACCTCCAGCAAGGCGATCGCGCCGGTGAAGTCCCTCTGGGCCAAGAGTTCTTCCAGCTGTGGCACCTCCTTCCCTTTCTTCTTCCGCCTGTCTCCCGCCGGCGGGGTACCCCCCACGGCCGGCTTGGCCCGGGAGAGCATCTGGGCAGAGAGCAAAGAGGAGCCGGGTCAGAGCGGGCTCTCCCTCGGCGGTGCCTCCTCCGCCGCGTCCCCCGACCCGCCGCCCCTCACCATCCTGCGATCCCTCACCG
>VZTA01009231.1:110231-226337 GCA_013398855.1 Mohoua ochrocephala | reverse complement strand
TTGCCTTTGTTGAACTTCAGACATTTCTTCTCTGCCTGTCTCTCCTTTACAACTTTCTGTTCAGAAATCCTTTATTTCAGAGTTCATTTTAATTGCAGTCTGAGGTTACCTGACAATTGTTGCTTGACTTGTCCTGGCACTGACACAAAGGCCCCACCTCTGGCTGAGGTATGAGACAAAATACAGTATAACCTAATTCCATTGCAATGGGCTCATGTGAAAATGGTACCGCTGCCTTTTTGCAAGCATTGGCAAAACATGAGCTACATGAGTAGGAGAGTCTTGGTTTTTGCATCTTTTTTGGAATAATATAGGGAAAGGCTTCAGAGAGAGGGGGGGAGAGCATAATATTGTATTGTAAGGTCTGTTTCCTTTATCACTCACAAGGACAAACCTATATTCTCATTTTTGGGTACCTAAACTAATTTCAAAATGAATTAAAAACTGATAAATCAACTTGACTTGACATAGCATTTTGACTACAAGTGTATTTTGTGGCAGACAGGCAACCTAGAGGCTCCGTTTTGTCAGGGTCTTTTCCTTTACTTCTAGCGAATACCTGTTTTCCCTACTCCAGGTTCAATACTTGAGGTGTTACCTGCTGCCCACAGAAAAAGTGGATCTTAGACTAAACCATCTTCCTACTTGGAGTCTCAGTAGGGGATTCCCCTAGTTCTCAGAAAATCCAAAAATCTCTCTTCTCTCATGTTCCAAATTATGATAAATAAAATGTAGATATGTTGCACGGAAAACACTAAGCACTGCAAATGTTATTTTGTCTCTTTAGTGCAGCTTGAGACGTTATTTGTCTCTTAGTACTCAGCCCTTAAAACACCCTTTGGTTGCATTTTCAGGCCTTGAGCCTCACTGTGAGGGCAAAACACTCAATTTTTGTTTTGAAGTTCAATTAGCACTTTGAAAATGGTGTCATAGAATATCCTGAGTTGGAAGGGAACCAGGATCATCGACTCCAACTCCTGCCCCTGCACTGGACAGCCCCAAGAATCACACCATGTGTCTGAGAGCATTGTCCAAACAACACTGACCCCAAGTTTTAATGAAAAATAGCTCGACAAACATTGTGTAACTTCATAGGAGTGATGCAGCCTGTGAGACTGACTCTTTGTAACACAGTCAAAAGACCCTCAAGTGCAATATGGGCCCTTCAAACCTACCCACCACTAACCTGTGGGTAGTTTTCATGCTTTTTGCATTGTGTGCTGGGTAGAAGATGGAGAAAGTTTAGGAAACGTTATTGCTTCATGCATTATCTTAATACACATCTACCACCCACTGTGCCTATCTAATGCACTATCTACCACTTAGTAGAGCCTGATATTGCACAATAACAAAATTTAACAGCAGTTTGGAAGAAGAAAAATAACTTCTCATCTCATGAGTAGGCCTAAGTCTCTCCCCTCCCTCCGTCAGGCAGATCCACTTAAGTCCTGCTTGCTCTGCCAGGTTTGAGGTGTTCACTTCTTGTTGATTAATGCTTGTGATTCCTGGACTGATCCACTCTGATATGCTTTGCATCATCTCTGGAAAGCTGAGGCTTTGTTTTCCCCAAGTCACTTGTATTCCCTTAGACGTCAACTGTTTTCAGCAGAATAGCATCTGCATGGCTGAAACAATGCTGTATACAACTGGCAAAAACTAAATTAGGCCGTGCAAATTAACCTTTGTGCTGTTAAGTTTATTGTTTATGCTTACAGTTGCCCTGATAAACCATAGGTGTCAGTTGTTCCAAAATTAAGCATAATACTTTGCTCCAGGTAGCAACTTGACGTAAAAAGGCTTGGCAGGTGATTAGTTAATAATATCATTTAATCTGGTTCAGTAATTTAAATATTGTCAGCAGCTGAAAAAGTGCCTATTCAAAGTAGCTGCTCTGAGGATGCTTAATATCTTGTGGACTGCCTTCGAGATCTACAGATGAAAGTTAGGTGGTATTACTATTATTATTGTTGTGTCATAAAATCTGGGTGTATACTACAACATATTTTCTATGAGTACTCATTTGAGTTTGGACTTTAAACAGGCTGTTCTAGCCAACTCGTATTTCTTTCAAGCTTGCTTTCAAAAATTTTGCTGGCTGGTAAGTTTGCAGGGTATACATTTTGAGTCCGAATTCTTCCAGCATTTGCTTTGTAAGTCCAGTAGCTGAGGTGACTGAGTTGCATGACCAGAAAACAGCAACATCATCACGCAAAGTGTGACAGAGCAGAGGAAGACTGGTCTTCACACCAGTGATGAAGTAGCTAACAAATGGGTGGCTAAACTTATCTGGCGAGCTTTCCAGTCAGAAACAAACTCAAAAGTCTCTCCTAGATTAAAGCTGGGTAAGCTTTGCTTGCCAATATTTGTTAAACTGCCCCACTGATGGGCTGTGGCTGTTGTCCTTCCTGGAGCAGAGCTCCTATGAAGTTGCCTCAGCTCCCCATCGTGCTTTGTGCTTTGCATGACTAGGAAAGAGGATCCCTGTCTGTTCAGCAAAGCATTTCTAGTCCTGCACATGCAAACAGGGTAAAACATCATAATTAGTCACATATTTCAAGTCTTTTGCTCTTTAGGCAACAAAGTCTCCGTGGAGAAACCACAAGGGCTTGGCCAGAGCCAAATAGCTGTGTTTACTGGATATACACAAACGTAGGAGGCTAGAAACCTGCACTGATGAGCTGGTTGGTTTCTGGCATCTTCAGCCACAGAGAGCTGTGGAGAGTCCAACAGACCATTTAAAGGCAGAGCACATGAGTAAGAATGTTATGCATGGGGTTTTACTGGCGTTTTTGAAACCCATAGCAGTAGGACACCAATGTAATTTAGTCCCATTTTGAAGCTCTACTGTGTTTCCAGCATGATGCAAAGCAGGTACCTCATATGCACCCAGAGAGTCTGACACTGAGTCCACTAGAAATGGTTTCTCTGTTCTTATCTCTGATAATAAAAGTCCGCCACAGAAAACCCTCACTGTGCCCTCTTGTGTAGACCATTTGCCTTCCTCCTGTAGTTTCTGTTTTTCTGACCTGAACAACCCGAACAGCTCTAAATGGGTAATGATACTGTGAGAAAACAGAGGACACTGCATTGGGAATGGATGGTTGTGTGCAGGTATCCCTCCATGGCTGGATCCAGGAGTGAGTGAGCCTTCAGCTCTGCTTTTAGTGGTATTCTTAAGGTATGTACAACTGAATGCTGCTATCTGTGCCCTGCAACAATACACAGAACACATACACTGAAATTGCAGCACATGGATTGTTCCAGGTGCCCGAGCTGTCTGGGAAGGCACTGCAGGCTGGGGAAGTTGCGTGTGAGGTGATGGGGAGCAACTACCAAACCTCAGCAGAAGAATCACCTCGGTGCTGCTGCAGGTGCAGGGTCACTTCCTCATCACTTCACGTTGTTCCGTGGCTGCAAGTCAGGCCCTGAAGATAAGAGAGCATGTTCCAAGGCTGATGAATGTATGGAGAAGAGCATGAAAATGCACAGGGCCCAGCAACCCTGTTCAGTCAGGCTGAAGGGCAGTGTGAGGAAGAAGTTGGGTTTGCACTGAGCAATGCTTCTCCAGGGAAGGCTCTGGTTACCCATCGTGACGTGTCTCTAATGATGACTGGAGGGTGAAGGCGTCTGTAGCCCATACCCCACCCTGAGAATTCCCCCTGCCTCCTGGGCTCTTCCCTTTCTGTCCATAGAGGCTTTTGGAGCCTCCTAGTAATGAAAACTCAAGGTCTATCAAGTTGAAATGAGAACAACAAAGCAAAGAGGATGCCTCAGTGCTTACTCTCCTCTCCGTGGCTCTTCTGGGCTGTGGCTGACTGTGTGAAGGAGCCTCACTCCGTTCCAGGAAACCAAAGGCTGTTTATGCGAGGGAAGAAAAAAATGTGCCAGTAAAGGATTAAAGATTTAATAATCATAAAGGAAAATATGCCCTGTAATGAAGTATCAACACCAATTGACTAGTTTCTGCAGTTTTGACAATTGCCAGGTGTTCTGCAGTAGTGTAATCTGCACCTGCCTGTGTTGTTTCGGTAGCACCTAGGTGCGCTCCTCCCCAGCGACCTGCCTCCTGCCTTGCAAATTCCCCTCGAGAAAGGTGGGAGCATTTCATGTTTGGTATGTTGTCATGGAACCAGAAACCCCTTTGGGCGGATAGTTGTCATATTTTCCTGTTTGTACAGGCGCGGGAGTGCTCCTTGGCAGCTTTCGCCAGGGATCTGGTGGCCATCTGGGGGTGTGCAAGGCATCTGCATGGGCAGGAATCTGCACGGGGGTCCCCCCTGCCCACCCCGCCCTCCCTGGCACCAAGGACTCAGCAAACCTGGATCTGGGCCAGCTCCCCAAAGACCCGTGTGTGCCTGCTGTACCGTGCCCCGGTCTGAGCTCTCCCACAGAAAGTGCGACTCTTTCTCCAAGGCCAGTGTGTGGGCTGACCTTGTGAGGGGAACAGGCACACAGGCCCTGGCCTGGGGGTCTCCTCAAGCAGAGAGGGGTTGTGGTGGGAGCAGTGCCGTGCTGCTGGGGCTACCAGCTGGTCTTTAGGAGAGACTGTGGCTCCAGTTCAGGACCGTATTTTTCTCCGAATGTCCTTCACATTCAGAAAATTAATCTTTCTGATTATACACAAGTATCCTTTCTTTTTGGCACTGATTTCTGCCTACCGGGCTCTAAGCACTTTTGACACTTTTCATGGAGTTTTCCCCCTTCTATCCCTGCTTCTGTTAAACTTCCCATCAGCTCTGTTTGCTCCAAGGTGCTGAGACATGGATAAGAAAGAATAAGGAAAGAAGCCGATGCTGAGTGTGGATTTGTGGTTGATTGCATAGCTATAGTAGTCCTGTCTTCTGGCAAATTTCCTTACTTAATTTGTCTTTGCTCATGTCTAGTCTCGTGCTCCTAGGCTGATGCTTTCCCCAAGCACAGTACACCCCCTGTATTCCAGCACACTGACACCCATACATGCTGGTCTACCAAAGGCTGGGAGAAGAAACTGTCATTCCTAGGACACTGTAGGTCACTGTTCCTAGAAGCTGAGGGTGAGGTCAGACAGCAGGGCAAAGCAAACATCATGCAACATCAGCGCAGGGGCTGTGTCCTCATCCCTCTCCCTCCCAGAAATGCTATTTCACTCCTCCTCTGCTCCAGCTTTGGCACGTGTCTCTCTGCACGGACTTAACCCAGCCCGCTAGACTGGCTGTGGGTTGTTTCCCCCACTCCTGGGGTTGGTTTCCTGGCTCGAATTGGTTTATTGGCCTGTCAGCTGCACACCAGTGCCAACAGGAGGTAGCAGGGAGGGGAGGTGGGCTGGGGTGGATCCCCCCTCCTGCGGCGTCTGCAAGCCTCGGTATCGGCCCAGCCCTGCCATCTCACCACACCCTCAGACAGAAAAGCAAAGGACACTTCAGCTATTCCCAAGATAGATGTCTAGATAGATAACAACAATAGACAATAAGAGCTGTGTACTGCACACAAGCATTTTTGGCAGATAGCAGCAATTCGGATATCGGTGTCTGAGGAGCAGCGCTAGGTCTGACTGCAATTGCAAACCCACTGACACGGAGGCATGCATACCTAAGTGCCTTTCTTCCCCCACCCTTTGCTTTCTGTTGCACTTTACCTTGATGGATAGGGAACTGTCTGAATTAATTGCATCCTATTATCATAAAGGTGGTTACTTCGTAACTGCTGGTAATTACCCTTTTGAAATATGCATCTGAAAGATTGGCACATCTGTTACAATTACTGCTCCTTCCATCATTGCATTTCAAAAATACATGTGTATATATTCAAATTGGGGTTTGAAATCAGATTAATTGCTGTATTCTTGAGCCTTGGCCCTGTATTCAGAGAGATGCATATGTTCTCAGAGATGTATTTTTAAGGCATTAGCTTTCCTAGTAAAAATTCAGCTTATCCTTTTGCTCTCTTCCTTCCTCACAGAGCTGGGCTGAATCTAAACTTTCAAAGGCGCAAGTTTAAGCAAGATTCAACTAAACTTCTGTAAGCGAATGTAGCAGTAAACAGGATTATGGTTAACAGAGAACCTAAGTCTGGCTAGGTTTCTGGAGGCACTAAGATTTCCACAGAAGTGGCTGGTTCCTACAAGGATACATGAACTGTGGTGACTTTATTTTAGAGTCCCTAAAAATCGGAGCCTCCAATACATTCATTGGCAAGTTGAAGGCTGAATGTACTCTCTCTCTCTCTGTCCTTGGTTCAGGGAACGTTTAAATAGATGGGTAATCTTATTTCTATTCAGCAGGACATTTATTTTAAGTAGTGCCAAATGAAAAAAGACTTTACCCTATGAAGGGTTCTAAGGTGTTTGAGAACATTATGATTTGCAGTTTGGAATCTCTTCCGTAATGAACTGAGCTCATGCTTGATTCCCAGGGGCGTAAGTCCAAATTTGATTCTCATTTAATCTTAACAGTTAAAGCTAAGTTCCTAAAACTTAAGCATCTGTAGGATGAACTTTCTTCACAATTTTCACAGACAGTCAAGTTTCCACAAGTGCTGGGTGTCTTTGCTCCTGGCAGAGCTGTGTGGCACGGGCACCCTTTAGAAGAACAACTAGGGCTTTATAGCCTATTCCTGGCTATCAGCTGCCAGCTTGGAGAGGCAGTTGGCCACCCTGCATGCAGTGTTTCTAGTGGGTTATGGGACAATAAAATAAAGCTTGTTATTAAAGGGCTAGAGTCATGCTCTGATCTTTTTGAGAGCCTGCCCAAATTGTCCATAATCTTCTGTTTATCAACTATTGCTAAAGTTCATTTATTTATAACCATGACAAATAACCCCCATGTACATTCCTCCAGTGATTTATTGTGCAATTGTTTTGCATTCCTGAAACGTAAAACAAACCATCAAAGTAAAGCAAGATGCAAGATATTAATTTTTAAGAAACAAACGGAGGAGAATAATTCCTTGAAATGGACAATGCAAAACGTAAACCAGCTGCTCATACAGTATGATAAGATTTAAACTGAAAAGTTACAGTTCTGATGAGCTCTCCATGAGAAGTGCAAGCTGTTTCATTGTAGAATAGATAATGGTTATGCCACCTCATCACAATGTACTTAGGTCTCCAATAATTCATCATCCTGCTGTAAAGACCGGGCCATTGCTGGGCAGCCTGGCTCTAGAGCCTGTGTCCCTCATTGACCTGGAGTTGCAGAAAGTGACTCATGTACCCTGATCCAGTTTTCTTTATGGAACAAGAGGGCTGGATCTAGTCTTTTAGGAGTAATGTCAGTGCTCCTGTCTATATAATCTCCACTTCTCCATCCTCCACTCCTGTAACAGTATGTGCACCAGGAAGCTGAGCTGCAATTAGGATAAAGACATGGAGGTTGTGCTCCTACCTCCCAAGGTCTTGGAAGATGTAAGACTGGGATTGCCCAAGGTGCATCTACTGTGCAAGGAGGTAGTGTTTTCTGTGCTGGCTCTGCTTATCTCATTTGTCACAGATAAACTCATGAGGCAAGGGAAAGCCCTCGAGCTTTGTATAAGCGAGTGCATTGCATTCGCCCAGTAGCCCATGGTCACCCACTGCACCACAATGAGGGATTCATCTAAGACAGGGTTGGGACCTTCTTCCCAAGTACTAATTTTGACGACCTTTGAGTTAGCGTGACTCCCTCAGTCAAACCTACGGTTTTTGACCAATATTCCATATGGACCTATATCAGATGTTGTATGGGCTATATGGTTATGTGATCTCCTGGGTGAGCCAGGTGCTGAGCGCCAGGACAAGTGAGCAAGCATGTGATACGGATTGTACCATTGGTTTGCTCAGCTCCACCGGGCTGCAGCAGAGCACGGGCACACCGGGAAACCTGCTGGGGTTGGTGGGATCTACCTGCGAGCTCCTGGGTATGTGACCACTCGCATCAGGCTCCAAATGAAACTTTTGTGGTACTGTCAGGTGCCTCCTCTGGGAAGTTCACCCAGCAGCTTTTCCCTTGAGTGGCCCTTTTCTGAAGCGTCTCTTATGTTCGACTGTCATGTTTGCAGGACCTTAGTTATTCTTGTAACCTGTGCTCCTTCATCAGGCTGGTGGAGATGGGTCAGAAGCCACTAGTGGAGGACACACCTATATCTCTGCTGGCGAATACAGTCACACACTCATATAAAAATGCACGTGAACATACACAGCTACTTTCCTAGAAGTCAGGCAAAAACCTTATGGTCATTCTTTGCCCACCCTTGCTACTGCGAGCAGAGCCAGTTTCTCAGGGTTCAGGAAGCCTGTAGTGAAAGTGTCCCTGAGTTAAACAAATCAAATGGCTGGCTAACATTAATGTAATCAAGCTTCATCTCAGCAAGAGCTGAAACAATGTACAGAGCTCTAACATTACTGGAAATCTGTGAAACGAGCATGCTATTTCTTGGTTGTTTTGTTCTGGTTAATACCAATTGTTTAGAAAAGAAAATTCTTCTCAAAAAGGAAATCAAGAGCATTTCTCCATCCCTACTGTTGCTGCAATAACAGGAAGCAAAATTCACATATACAGAGCTTGGCAGATAAGAGCTGAATGGCAGTTTGTTTTTTATAGCTGGTGGCAAGGGATCCGAAAGAAAATCAAATCTCTTGCCCTTCTAATTCACGGTGAACTGAATTCCTTGAGTCTTCTGGGACTCATGCAGACAGCAGGATGGATCTACCTAGGGATGAGAGCTACAGGACACCTCTCTTTTGAACTGGCAAGACAGGTCCAAGACAAACCATTCATGATCATGTTTGGCAGCTGGTAGCAACACCCTCATGAGGTGACCTAGGCACTCACAGAGGGAAGGCAAGAGTGGCTCTGAGCAGCTGCCTGTGCCTCACCTAGGGGCTTCTCCAGCTTACAATCTCTTGCTTTTCTGACAAAATGTCACACAATCAGAGGAGGGGAGTTTTTATCTGACTGGCTGCAGGAAAAGTTGCAATACTAGTAGCCTGTCTGCTCGTTGCCTTGCCAGGAAGGTCAGCCAAGAAGAAGGTCTTCCTCCCTCATGTGGCAAAACCCAGCAGCACCTCCATCTCTGCAACTGGCACCCCACAGGTTGCCTTGTAAACAACCTCGGCTCTGAGATGAAGGTTTTTGCAGGAGCAGTGCAGAGAGTAGCTGAGGGCAGTGCTGTAGTTTGGAGTTTTGGGGGAAATGCAGCAGCTGCATGGTTCTACCAACGCTGTCAGCAGCAAAGTAATTCATAGACTTGATCACTTTTGGGAGGTTCAGAGTATGTTGTCCCTATTAGGAGAGTCACATCTTTCAGGTGGTTTCAGGCAGTTTCAGGCTATCTGCAGAGTTAGAACAAAGGTGCTCTGTTCATGGTTTATATGTATACGTTTTGGATGAGAAAAATTGGAGTTTAAGATGTTAGAGCCACATTTCTACAGTACACCAAGTATTTTGTTCCGCAACTCTCCCTGTCAGGAGCTGCACAATGCTCGGAAGTTTTCCTTCAGGCTCCTGTGTCTCGACACTTTCTTACATTTTCTTAGTTTCTTAGGTTAGCATACAGTGTTTTGTTCCACATTCCCATTCTCAGAGCCTGGAATACGATCAGTGGATTTCATTTAATCCTTTCTTTTCACCTAGTCTGAGGGCTAATCCAGGTTTCTGACAGCACATTATTGTCGGCTGATGCTGGCACCACTGGAATATACACTTCTGAGTCAGGGCTTGCTCGCTGGCTGCTACCATTTGCTGTATGTGCATGATACCGTGTCAGTAAAAGAAACGCAAGATTACATCTTTAGCAGTAAAAACCAAAGCATTTTAAACGACCGAAATGCAATCTGACCACTGTGCCTTCTGAGGCTGTAATCGTGGAGGGATCCTTGAACGAGGCCTTTGCAAACAGAGACCTGTAGGAACTCGGGGTTCCTGCCCCAAAGAATTTACTATTTAAGAAATAATGTACTTCTATAACGTCTGTGTCTCACCCAAGGGTCCAATCACGCAAGATATTTTAAGGGCTGAAATTAAGCCTGATGGGGCAGCATTATTAAATGATTCGTCTGTTGTTGCCTTTAGGCTGGGCTGCATTGCAGACGTGTTTGCTGGCTTAAGTGCTTTGAACCAGTTTGCCTGTCTTGACACAGCAGAAAAAAACCTACTGGTTTTTTCAGGGGGTGGTGGAATACTTTGAACAACATCCACTGAGCTGGGATTCCTGTCCATATGAACTGCACAAGGTAGAAAACTTGTCTGTATTTAGAATGGGCTGTGTGTGTATATGTATGTATATATGTATGTATTCATGGACTGACAGCTCCCTGTTACTGTCCCTGACACTCTGTTCTGTCCACTTGCCCCCTGTACTTCCAGTTTCCTCCACAGTGTCTTCTATTTGATGTGTTTCCTACCTGGGAATGCATCTTTTACCTACTCTTCACTTACCACCATGGGATGAAATGGTTTTTCTCTCTCATGAACTATAGGAACCATCTCCATTTAAATGTAACAATGATGTCACAAGCAGCTTTATTACTAAAGTTAGCAGTGCAGTACATCTTTGACCACTTGTGAAACGATGGCCAATATTCTGCTTAATACCTGAGTCATCTGAATTTCTACCAGGTGGATTGTAGCTCAGAAAGCTGTTTGTTTCTGTGGCACATAGCTGAGCAATTCTTACCACGTCTTACTAGAGAAATATGTACAGCCAGGACATTTAATTGCTGTTCCTTTTTTTGAGTTAACTGGAAAATATGTCATCTTTAAATAATCTCTAGGAAGTGTCTGAGTTGGTAGTATTGTTTGTGGAAGGCAGCCACTGCAAATGTTTGGCATCTGCAGTTTTCATTTTTATTGCTTGTGTATGGAATGGGAGAGGTACATGTGCAAGTAGCCGTGGCAAATGGAAGCACAGCGATATGTACCCTTGATGGCTTCTGGGAGCACATGGGTTTATATAGATTTTCACACAGTTGAATCTCTAGATGTCTCCTGCAAGAAAACAAGAAAAATATGAAATGAACACGAATCCTCACCACAGGGCTCAGCACACAATTTCAGAGCAATACCTGTCTAGTAGTGAATTGTTCTTCTAAAGTAATCAGTTTTTACTCATAGAATGATAGAATGCTTTGGGCTGGAAGAGGCCTCACAGATCATCTAGCTCCAATCCCCCTGCCATGGGCAGGGACACCTTCCACTAGATCAGGTTGCTCAGGACTCTATCCAGCCTGGCCTTGAACACTTCCAGGGATGGGGCATCCACAGCTTCTCTGGGCAACCTGTTCCAGTGCATCACCATCCTCCAAGTAAAGAATTTCTTCTGAATACCCCATCTAAACTGAACCTCTTTCAGTTTAAAGCCATCCCTCCTTGCCCTATTGCCCTTGCAAAAAGTCCCTCACGTGCCCTCATAGGAAGTCTCTCTCCTGCTCTCCTGCAGGCCTCTTTTAGGTACTGGAAGGCTGCTTGGAACTCTCCACAGAGCCTTCTCTTCTCTGGGCTGAACAATCCCAGCTCTCTCAGCCTGTCTTCGTAGGAAAGGTGCTTCAGCCCTCTCAGCATCTCCGTGGCCTCCTCTGGGCTTGTTCCAGCAAATCCATGTCCTTCTTGTGTTGGGGGCCTCAGAGCTGGACAGAATAACGAGGTACATGCTCCTTGCTGTCTGGCAGGTGACTGTTAGCTTCAAATGACACCTTCACTGAGACAAGTGCAGCTGACTCTTACACTTCTGGGAGGATCTGTAACCTGCCTGGAACTGAGTCAGAGCTTCTGTGGTGATGCATAAGGTGGGCAAGACCCAGCGCTGCTTACCACCGTGCTGAGAAACCTCAGCCGAAAAATTCAGGTGTTACCAAGGCTGGAGAGCACTCACTGAAAGTATCGAGTAGTTCCATGAAAAAAATTCTCAATTAATAAATCATTGGAAGCTTTCGTAGGGCCCAGTTTAATAGAATTTAAAGATGAGAGAGGATTAAGTGAAAAACAGGAAGCATCCTGCAAGAATTTCCCCCAGAGCGATGTGGGCGAGGGAATGAAGCGAGAGGGAGCCCAGATGTGTTTGCAGTTGAGGAATGCGTGCCTCTGAGGGGTGGTGCACGCTCCCCATCCCGCTCCTGCAACGCACACCGGCACTGCTGGGAGAACCCAGGGCACACTGAGGAGCAGGTGGGCAGATTGCCTTGGATTCATGAGTCACCGAGATGCATTTTCTCTCATGTCATTCTTTTCCCCTCTCTACCCCCTGCAACAAAACTCTCCTCTGCAACTCTGAAAGAAAGGCCCTGATTCCTGGGTAGCCTCTGCAAGGGATAGGATTTTCAGAGCAATGCTCACAAGCAACAGAACTGAGAAGGAAATGTCTTTTTGATAAAATATAACATTTTCTTGACCTACTTAAAATCATCTTGGTGACAGCACAGCTACCCTGAAAAAAAAAGAAAGTCATGTCTTTCTGCATGAACTAAATTAGCATTTTTATTTGAAGCATAAAACATTGATGAGAAACAACATCTGTACATATAAAAGGTAGTTAACCAGGGAAAACAAGTGTATTGCTTAAACAGGGAAGCTTGAAAGAGAGAAGTTATCAAAAGCACAGTGATGCTTGAAAAATGCCATGAGAATGACAATAGTTTTCTTCAACATAAGTGGAATTATGATTCTCCTGAGCCACACAGTGTAATAATACAAAGTAAATCATTCCCTCCCTTTTCATACGAGCTCTTTTCACTGCCAGAAACAGACAACTGTGCCACGGACAGGAGAAAATAATTATTCTGTGCAACTCTGAATAGCACTTTGTCTCCAGATATCAACTTGAAATTGCCATATCAAAGAAGAGTCATACTAACATCTTTCTAATTAATGGCCATTAATCTTGTGGCCCTGCTGGTAGTTCCAAAACAAACAAATAAGTGCATTTTTTTATTCCCAAAGTGAGAGTGTTGTTACAAGAGTGGTGTGGCAGCTATACACACAGTTCCAAAAGTGCAGGAATGAACAGAACTACTCTGTGAACCTGGGACCGTAACTGGCATATCAGTAGGAAAAGGAAAGGGAAAGTGTTTGAATTCTCTTCCCAGCTTTTAAAATACTGCAAAACAATGTTAATTCTCTATTATACTAATGTGATAGGGGCGTGGAAAAGGCTCAGCCTAAGAACAGCAGCATAGACAAGTGGGCCAGACCTTGATAAAGTGCCTGTATGTGTTTGCCAAAAAGTAATGCAGTCCAGTTTCTTGTCTGTTCCCTGAGCATTTGCAGCTCCTGTTACTGTGTTAAACTAAGTGATTTTTTGGGGGGTTTTTTAGTGCTTATCTTTGAAATACCCCTTAAGATAAGAGTGCTAACCTCCAGAGTCAACAAGGAAAACACAGACGAAAGGAGTCCTCAAACGTGAAGGAGAGAAGTTGTGGTGGAGTAGAAAACTGAACCTGTATCTACCATGTTTCCAGCCACTGTCTCACCTGATGAATTACCTCTCTCCTTTCTCCATTTCTTCCTTTGTGGCAGCTTTTCTTCCACGTAGGTGTGGGAACCGGGAGCTAGCAATGCTTCTGGTTTCAGCAAGCCTTGAGGAGAAAGCAATAGTCCTAACTCTGTGAAATGGGTCTGGGCGCACTAAACATCCAGGATGTGCCCAGTTCCTTCACACGTGTACCTCTGATACAGCCTGGGATGCATCCCACAGCAAAACAAACAACACGGGAATGTCAGCGAAGGATAGGAGCAATTGTTCAAGCTCTCCCCTTACCCTCCCCCCTCTTCAAAAATATTATACTCTCACACATTTTAATAGACATAAGTTAATTTTTCTCCACCTAGCGAAATTGTCTTGTTGATTGAAATGACAGAAAGGAGCAAAACATTTGGTGCAAAATGGAAAAATCTGAGCTACCACAGTAGAAAAGCAAAATATCTCTGCACTGACATAATCCAGTGCTGTGAACTGCAGTGTCCATGTTTCACGCTCCCAGTCTTTCTTTTGCTTTCTGTGAGGTACCACAGCACACAGCCTCAGTTAAAATGACCTGAGTCAAGATTCCAGTATGGACTTAAAATCGTAGCACTTCATTATTTTCATTACGAAGATCCTTTTTTTTTTTTTCTGGGTGAGAAAATAAAGGAAAATTGCCAAAGCTTCTTTAGCAATTTTCAAGTGTACAGATTTTCAGTGAAAAAAGAAACCTGCTGTGAGTGACTTGTATGAGAAAAAAAATCCTATGTTTTGTAACCAAAACTTCCTCCTCCAGCCTTATCAGATAATGTTTGTGGTCACTTTTAGCTGAAGGGAACTTCCCATTCCCAATACCCCAACTCAAAGGCAAGTTGATATCAATGTGAGGTTTTGTTTATTCAGAGATGTCAGGATCAGGCTCTAAGTCTGTAGAAACAAGAGACTCTATTACTTTTTTACTTGTAGATGTGCAACTGATGGCTGTTCAGCCTCCAGGAGTTTAGATGACTGAGATAAGGTTTCAGATAAACATCCAAATATTTAGATTTTTATCTAACCCAAAGCTCTGAACCTTTAAAGGATTACCCACCTCCAGGGATAATCCTGTAGTGATTTCAACACCTGTACTGAGTCAAAGTGAGTTCAGAGTGTCCTGGCCACAAGAAATGGTTCAAGCCCATCCTACCATTTGTTTTGGATAGCTAAAACAGTCTGTGTCAGATCTGAACACAATCGCTGGGCACTCTGATTTTAAATGACAGGATACCTCCAAATACTCATCAATAGGGTCACTTACTACCAAAGAAAAACAACCTGTGACGCTCTGCTTCTGTGGCTTACAGAGCAGATATGCCCTGAATATTTTTACACTTAATCAGAAGCCAAAATACCTCACAGCTTAACAGATATTTTAATGAGCTGCTTCTCTGTCAGCATTCTGCTTTGGAAGAAGGCTTTGCTGCCCTCTCTTGCAGTTATCATGAAAATGTGTTCATGTTGGCACACAGCAAAGCTCTCACTGTAGGTTAGTGTGACTGATCCTGAAGATACAGAGATATGCCTGTACAGGAATACAGAGATAATCCCGTTCCCAGATAAAGAACAAGATATCTCACGAGTGGCCATTTCCCACTGTTACCACAAGTGTGTTAGACATACTTAGAGGGAGCCTGTTTTGATCCAGTTCCAGCATTCCCACGGAGCAGGGCCCACGGCAGGATGGGCTGTGAACTCCTCTCCTTCCCAGGCATCAGCTTGTCCGGGTGCCCTGAGGAGCAATTGGACTTTGTGCTTCATTCAGGCGTCTCCGAAATGACACGTAACTCTTCTCAGGGTTACTAGAACTCTTTGTAAATCTGACGAATTATTCCGGGTTTGGTTTCGGTTTCAGATGCTGTAATCGTGCTTCACAAGCCACCAGGAACTGGGAGGAAACAAAAAGAGTTACGTGTAACACTTTATACGTACCTGTGCACGTTGTACCATGTACACAGGTATGTCACACATTATTTCACCATGGATCTATAAGTGCTTCGCAAGTGCTGAGAATGCTACAAAAATCTGCTTCTTCTTACTGAAAAGCAAATTTTAAAAATTAAAGAAAAAATCAACGGGTGTTATTGTGACAACAACATTATAGACAGAACATGATCTTCCCTGAGGCTTTTTGACAAATGCTTAAGCCTTATTTGGGCTGAGTCCCCTGTTAACCTGAAAGGAAGACAGAGGTTTTTTAATAGAAGGATTGCTCAGTAGACTGAACTATTTGGTTTGGGGTTTTTTTTCCTAAATCTAAGCAAGAAAAAGGGGGTCGCTCTTCTTCATTTAAGAAGTTTGTGTGCTGTAAATTACCATATCTCTGAAAGCAGCTACTGACTTTGATCACTCTCCTGAAGTACAACGGTATTTAAGGAAAAGCTGATCTTATTTTAATCACTGGTTCTTCAGCTCACCTCTGTAATTAGAAGGAAAGCTTGCCTCAACAGTGCTCAGGTGGAATGCACAGGAAACATATGATTAAATGGTGATTCTAAGTTTAGCATTTCACTTCCAGAAGCAAAACTAATATCAGGTGTAAATGTTTTCCGTAAAGTCAAGGGACATTTGAAAGAGAATTAACAATGGCCTACATAATATGCAAAGACAAAGGACAAAATAAAAGCCCATTGGGATCTTGTGGTTGCATTCAACCAGGCTAGACTTTCAACCCTCCATTTTCACACTGGGCCTTCTCTACAGATTTCATTTGACAATCATGGTGAGGTGAGTTTCAGAGAACTTTATCAATAAGAAAGAACAGATTTGTTTTGCTTTCCTCTGCCACCCCTATATCTGGATCAGCCTGAAATAGAAGCTTCTCTGTGTCCTGTTGTGCATCCTAATGTTTGGTAACTTCAGACAAATGTTTTTAACAGAGTTCTGGTGATTATGGTCTCCTTAATGTGCTGTAAATCCCTGGAAGTGGAGGAGGATGTTTTCCTGGAGAGAACAAACTTGTTTTTCCTTTTAAATAAAACCGTTCTTTCGTAACTATGTTGATCTGGCCACTGGCAAGCAGACCTCTGCAGATGTATGTGGTAGAACTTAGGAAAAATTAAGACACCTTGCACCAAAAGGCCAACATCTAATTTATGTAAAGATACTGGTCTGGGGAGTGTTTTTATCCACATTATTGTTGTCATCACGGAATACCTACTGTTCGCATCTCTGGTTCGTTGTTTATTTCCCCACCATTTCAAGAAAACTTACTCCTGGTAGGAATTTGGCAAAAGTAAGGGCAGAAGTTGCTTCATGAACAGGCAACGCTGTTTTCATTATACTGCATTCTAGGCAACCAAAATGAAACTAAGGGTTCCCAGCAGTTTTTTCAGTTTCTTCAGCGAATGCATTCCATGTCTCTGTGATATTCTCACCAGCCTTTTCTACCCTACAATTTCATGTCAAGTGAAATAAAATCCGGTGTGTGCCATTTGAAGCATGCAAGTGTCCAGAGAACTTGATATTCAGCCACTCACACCTCTCCTTTCTGAAATTAAGCTGAGTGAAATCTTGCCTCATGCTTATTTGTGTTTGCAGTTGTAGCTCAAAGGATCATCAGAAAAAAAGGAGCTGTTCTAAAGTGGATTTTAGGGTCTACGCTGCAAAATAGGACACATATTGAGCCAGATCAGGCTTTCTTGAATCTGACAGATATTTAAGTCTGCAACATTTTCTTTTCCTACTGAGAGGAATAAAATATGCAGTCTCAGAAAATTATGGTTGGACTGTGATAGTGGTCTCCAATGGCAAAGCATTGGTAGGAAATTAAATACTATTTTTTCCCACCTCTTTTCAAATCCAGTTTGAAGTAGAAAGTGTTATTAACAGTAAATTCACTGAACAATTAATTTATGCATTTGATACATCACTTGATATCTCTAGGGAAATCCAGAGAAAAATTTAAACGTTTCTTTAACTCAGAAGTTCTGGGTTAGATGCAGAAGCTACCTGATCTGAGGGAAGAGCTTGAGTACACAGGAGACAGACCAGATACCTGGGTTCAAAATTTAATGTAGATTAAGTTCAGTTTTTCAGAATAGTTTCTTCTTTTGGGGTTCTTGATTCCTAACTTTGATGTTGGTGTGACAATTTATTTTGAAGACAAGAATCTTTGCAAAATTCCCCTCAATTCCATTTATTTTCATTCGCAGAAGAGTTAACTGTGGGTCAGAAGGCCCCAGCAGTCTCTGGCTCCAGGACAAAGGCAGTCAGCCTGAGATTACAGTGTGGAAAAGCGAGGAAGAAAGAAACTGATGAGTCCAGAGAAGGAGGAGGAACAACTTCCCTCCTACAACCTCTCTGACTCCTTGTTTCACTGTGCTGTGAATCTCATGAAATCATGAAGTTACATCAGCCGGGTGCCTCAGTGAAAGGACTGGAGATACTGGGCCTGGTCTGCAAGGTAAGGTAGCAGGAATTTACCTGAAAATGCCATGAAACAACACAGCAAACATACATATTTTAGACCTTACAAACCAAGCCTCAGGCTATGTGGTGAACAGGTTTGGAGGATAAAGTTGCCTATTGTTGTTACATGGGTATTTATTACCCAGGGAAACTTCTATAGCTGTTCATTGCATAAGAATGCTTATTTTAAACCTGTCGATTTGCAGGGACCGAGTACCCCAACGACTGCATTGCTGCAGCATGTTCTTTATCTGACATTTAATTGAGGGGATTTTTTGGTAAGTGTGATTTTTCTTCTTGTTACACTCTGGCTATTTATAAATTATGTTACTGCCTGTTGCTCAGACAAGGACAGACACTGTAATGTAAACACATCTATTCACCCCAGAATTGAAAAATGATACTTATTTTTGCACACTAGTCAGGAAAATCTAAGCTTCCCAGTGCAAAACATTAAGAAAGTTGCTTTGATACCTGCAGTTCCTTGGCAACCATCATTGAAACACTTTGATATATAGAACATCACATTTTATAAATGAGTAACAGGAGTCTCAGAAAGGCCAGTCTTGATTTTTCATTCTCCAAGGTCGAACAGCCAAAGCAAATACAAATGCCACTCTTTTTCAGCATGGATGTTTGCAGAGGACTTTCCTTGCTGACCCATCTCCCATGCCATCTGAGTGTAAGAGAACAGCTTACACTCGACCAATTACACATTTTTAGGGTGCATATAAGGCACCAGTGAGCAAAAAAATCTTGTAAAAGAGGTGTAGCTGCAACTCCCTCGTTTCCAGCTGTTGAAGCCAGCATTCCAGCCACCTGCACCAGTCCGACAACACTCAGCTCCTCGTATTATGAATGGATTCTAAAACATGTCTGCCAGACAGGGGACAGGAAGAGAGGAGAAGGGGGAAACGGACAGGCATGGGAGGAAAAGAAGAGTAACAATGCAGTGCTTTGGAAAGGTAAGCTGGACTCCAGCACAACTTCAGCAGCCAGCGGGTTTTCCTAATGACACTGAGCATTGTGCTGGAGTGGCTTCTGCTGCTGCCACACAGCCACGCTGCGGAAGGCTCCAGGGAATTACCTTGGTATTTAATTTGTTGTTATGAAAACAGTGAGTTTCACTGCAGCAAGAATAGTTTCTTCCCCAAACAGTTACCAGAATCCTATTGTTGTTCTCCTTCTTGTTGACCTTTTTGATGGTTTTGCGATTATAATGATTTTCCCGGCTTTGCTATCTCGAATTTGTTTGATTTATATTGTGTCAGGAATTCAGAAAGGGGAAAAGCAGCCCATCTCAGGCAGAAGTTCTGCTAAATGAAGGAGTTTAGAGAAGTATTTTTTTTCAAATGGAATTGTGATGGGAAGAGCAAAACTTTCCTTGCTTTAAGCTTTTTAATTGTGTATGGCCAAAATAAATATAGGGTTCATTTTCAGCCGCACTATCACGCTGTTGCCACACAAGGTATTCCATTGTAGGATTTTTTAGATTACGTTAAGAGCAAATACTACTTCTTTAGAGTGCAAAAGCTGTGAAAATAATTTTCAGTTCTGTTCTCATGTGTCTTTAGAGATTCAGAGTTTAATTTCCCAGAGTGCCCAAGACAGTGACTATCTTGGGAAGGTATTTTCCTGGCTGGCCCAGAAATCAAATTATCGTAAAACTATCTGGCTGTGAAATATGTCACCAGGGCAGCTGCATGAGCTCCCTCTTGCCCTCTGTTATTGGCCCATGACGTTGGCATGAGGAAGTGTGTAACTGTGTCTCCATCTCATTCAGCCCGTGTTCCCTGTCATATTTTAGAAAGTCTTCTTTGACATCCAATATACAAGCAGCAAGCAATAAGCTGGTGAAAGCAAGTGCCTGTTAACTACATTTGTGTAAATCTGTGATGTTATTTTGAGAACCAATTGTAATAACAAAAGAATATAGAATTATTCTTACATTTCCTACAATAAATGCTCTTTATTGCAGATAGCTGACGGTATTTGAGGTTAACTTTTGCATACAAAGCTATGCAGCACTATGATAAGATAACATAGTCATTATGATGCTATTTACTGTGCTTATACAACATGCTGATTCAGTTCCTGCACATTACTTGTCCTTTTCCACTTATGTCTGTGTGTAAAAAAACACCCAAACAACAAAACCCAGAAATGTACTGATTTTTTTTAAATTTGCATATAAAACTGTGTGTTATCTGTCCTCCACAAGGCTTACATTATAATTGACATTTCTTATCTACAAGGACGTGCTTTTCTACAATGAGGGCAGTGTGCCATAAGCTACTTAGGAAAGTCCTATTAGGAGACAATTATTTTCATTATTTTAAATATATATTAAGATTAGAATACTGCTAAAAACATGCTATCCACTTCAGAAGTACGAAAGAAAGACCTCTCCATCCTACACCCAGTTCTGCCAAGAGAGCTTGCAATGCAGAGACAAAGCCAGCAGGGAACTGAAGAAACACGCGGGAGCTGGGAGACCAGTGGGGCTTTGAGAAAACACAGACACAGTCTCGAATACAATTTATTAGGGCCTATATAAAGAAATTATAGAATTATCCCGTCTACTGTATGTATTCTCTTCTTAAATGACAGTAAGGCAAGTGAAAAGGCAAACATTAATTGCCGGTTTGCTACCACATCTTCCAGCACTGGTGTCATTTTGACATACTCCCCTAAACAACAGAAATAGATTTATAGCTATTTCTATTTCTTTCTAGAGAAAGGAGATCTTTATAGGGTCTTTCTTGAGTTTTGCATGTAGTGGTAATGTATACTGTGCCCACAGCCCCTGCAAAGATTGACTTTATGTGCCACATCACGGATTTTTTATCAGTTTGTTGTCAAAGGTACCAAGTCACATAAGTCTTTTTCCACAGAACTGTTTGCAAGGATTTTTGCAGTAGTAGGTCTTAGCATAAGACAGGCAAATGTCTTATTCAAGAAGAGCAAGGTGCTGCTGCACTTCAATCAAAGACTCCAAACTCCACTTGGAGAGCCCACAGAACTGTGCTCCCCCTCGTTTGTTATTTCACTCCATATTCCTCAGCAGCACCATCTAATGCACATCCTTGCTGTGCAGCTGGGAATGACTCAGAAAAGGTCTACCTGAGGAATATCAAAATCTAGACAGCGATGAAATATTGCTGAGAGAGAGAGAGAGCGCGCTAACATAAAATCTGGAAAATGAAATTTTCCAGTGCTGGAAAAGAGTATTCCTGTCTTCTTCCTTCTTCCTTGCCCTCCCCTGCCTTGCCTGAAACCCACATTGAGCATGGCTGTTCACTTATTTTAGCCTCCTGGAAGAATTTAAGTTCATGCACTGGAAAGTGAGAATGGCTTTATGGAGCCATGACTCATTCCAATGCACAGAAGAAACACTTTCACCAGCCCTCTGGCCTCACTCAAAGTCCATTTCTCAAGGGTGGTCTTGCAATCAACAGCTTGGAGGGAAGACATGGATCCCTCCTCCCAGACCCAGGCAGGTGGACACTGACCCAACCAAACCTCTTCTGGCAAAAAAGCTCCATCCTGCAAGACCACTGAGACCTCGGGCTTTGATGAGGTAAATGGTGAGACTGAACCAAGCACTACCCTTCCTAATGGCCTTTCGGATGCTGCCCTCAACCAGTAAAAAAGGGCCCAAAACACTGTTGGAGCACGAGGCTACTCAATTGTTGCCAAACAAAATGTTCTTAAGACCCTGGTAAGATTTTTTTTCATTACAGAAACATCTTCTTAACTCTTTGCAGAGTGACTGTCAGGCAGGGCAGTGCTTTAATTTTCAGGTTTTCCAGCATTTTCTTCCTGTGTGCCCAGTGGCACGTGGAGGAGGCAGATGCCGATGATCTGCTTAAATACCAGGTGCCACAAGAGGAAAGAAGTGGGAGATAGGAAGCTCTTCCCACCACCCTTCGCTGTCTTTCAGCTGGGCTTTCTGTACAGCAGTGCACAAGTTAAATGAGATGGGGGAGAGCCAATTGCTTGATATTGCACAGTTGGGAAAGGGAAACAAAACCCAAGCCCTCAGCCCAACCTGCTGCCGATGTTTTCCTCTCTGCGTGCCAGCACTCAGCTTAGGAGCTGCTTAGTTGCATGGTTGATGGCAAGAGTTATCTTTCAGTTGTGTGTTTGTACAGCACCTAACACAATGAAGCCCTTCTCCTCCACTGCAGCTTGGAAAGATTATCGCAGCACAAATAGTAAATAGTAATCAGGTTAAAGATAGCACTGAATTAAACCAGAGCAATACTCCTGCTGGAGGCCAAAAGGTACACAGTGCCAGCTCAGGCAACTGGCTCTCCAAACTGAAAGAGAACATTCCTCTGCAGTAAAATAAACACTATTCTTTTTTTCTCTTGAGCTAGATAAAGCATTGTGTGTTTCTGATAAATCCATATGGTTTGCTTGCTTGCAGAGGAAAACATGAAGAACAACAATCCCCCAGATTTCTTCCTCAGAAGTTGCATTATCAATAAATGCCTGTGATATCAGTCGGGCTCTTTAGCCCACACATCCGGCCAGTATCTTAATTGCAATAACTTCACGTCCCAAAAAGTCAATGCAGTGATAGACAAGGGACCTGATTCCAACCCCTAACCTCTCAGAGCCCGGAAAGTCTTTCAGCATTCCTGCAAACTTACATAAGAGAGAAGGAGCAGATAACATTGTATGCTTGCAATTAAACATGCAGGATGCTTGTGCCCTCTTGCAGAAAGGAGTGAAAGAATGGCCTCTAAGGAAGTCGTTCTGAATTAGAAAATGGCCTTACAACTGAAGAATTTGGAGTGCAAGACCAAGGACCCATGGGATTGTCTGAATTGTTTTTTTCAAGTCTCCCAAATTACTTCATTGCGCTTTTTTCTACAGTCTATGACAACCTAAAGCCTACTGAATAAACAGACCAAATACTGTTTGTGGCCTTTATATGTACTGAGCTAGGCCTTAATGGCAGCATTATATTTATTGGACAGAGGACAGACCTGACTTATTCTTAAGTGGATAAGGAAATTCTCTTGACTTAAAATGTTTCCTTTCATTTAATTTGTCTTTAGAATTGAGAGCTACAGACTAGAACTGGTAAGCCAGGGAGGTCTGACTTCCATCGCTGGGAAGGTGGTGGATGGCCCCACACACCTCTTGGGACAGTTGCCTTTAGAGAAGGGAACAATAAAATGTGCAAGTTTGCAGATAATAGTAAGCATTTCTCAACAAACAAATGCCATGCCAGGCTCAGAAAGACCACATGAGTGTACCAAAAAAAATGGGCAGGAGAGGTCCAAGTAGGTAAATGAAATGTAATGCACCTTTGGAGAAATAATCTAAGCTATGAGGCTAAACTCTTGTCCTTCCAGTGTAGGAAAGAGACCTCAACATCATTACTGACAACTCCTGGAGACCATCTGCTCAGTGTGCAGTGGGGCCCAGAAGAGCCAGCAAAGCACTGGCCATCACAAGGAGGGGTATGGATAACGAGAGGAGGAGTGTTATTTTCCTGCTACAGAAAACTGCTGTGGTGACAATACCTGGAGTATGTGGAGTTCTGCATCTCGAGGAGGACATAGCAGAGCTAGATAAGATCCAGAGAAGGGCAAGGAGAACAAGTTCAGATACTGCTGATTGAATGATAACTTATGAGGAGAGACTAAAAAGATGGAATTTCTTCCATATGGAGAGAAGAAAGGTCAGGGTGTGAGGGAGGAGATGGTAAAAACTTACACAATCACAAAGGGGGCGGTTTGGGCAAAGGTAGAAGGGTTATTTACCAAATTGCTTAACGCTGGAACTAGGGGGTGCTTGCTGAAACTTTGCACACCTGAGAACTCTTCAGTACTGGATTCCTTGGGAGCAGCCAGTGCCATTTCCTGTCAGGTGAGCATGGTTTACTCCCCTTCCTCTTGTTCCTTTGCTCCCACTTACTGTGTAGTTAGCAACAGGAGCTACACGGGACTATTTCTCTCTCTGCTTGCAGCCAGAATGGCTTCCTTTGGGGTTATGAAAAAATTCAAGATTTGGTTTATTGTTTTTCAAGAATAAGGGAGGTAGAAAGGTGTCGATTTGCTGACGTGCAGCAGCACAGTTATATAATGGCCTTGTATCAAAGGCTTTCTGTTTAGGAGCAAGAGGGGAAGTGTTGCTGCACTCAGGTGTCCTTTTGGTTACATTTTCTTCTAATTTACTTTCCATGTGTTAATGCCACTGATTTTCATGGTTATGCAAAAGAAAGTGAGATGGCATTGCCATACTTCGGTTAGTGGTGAAGGTAATTAATTACTACACAATATAAGGGCAGGCAACTATTACTTGAGAAATTTTTGGAAGGAGTCAGGGTGAGGGTGATCTTGGAGATTTAGGTGAAGTAAAAGTCTAATAATGGTAGATTTGGTAAGGGGCAATACCAAACTCTACCTCTGGACCTAAAAGTTCACCTTGGAGTTTTCTCTAGGGCTGTAGCTTTGCTCTTTTTTTGTCATCCTGGAGACTGTTACTAACGCCCAGAGTGACTTCTGCTTGTTGTTGGAGTCCTGGGATGCTCTCTGATTGTGTGGGGCAGGTGGCACCTTACAGTGTAATTCTGCAATTCTTGCATCATCCCTGTGAAAAGCAATCAAGGGCTGGGTTAAAATGCTATTAGAGGCACAGAAGGAGGATACCTTGAGTGTCATTTCAATGCAACAAAATATGTGTATCCAGTTTTGATCACTCCATGTCTACTGCTAGTAAATGAAAGTATTGCCAGCTTGAAAAGGCTGATCTAACCTACAGGACAACACTGAGGTTCATTAAGTCTCAGTCAGCAGAAAGTGGTATCGATGTGGTCAGATCTTCTCCTGAAGTCAGAGTTTGATACTTAATTTTCAAGCTGAGAAATTTTTTCCTACTTGCCCTCTAGACAAAGTAGTTCTTACCACAATGAAATTTTGTCATGGCAGAAGGAAGCAAGTTCTTGAATTTAAATATGCCAGAACTTTGCAGTAATTTAGGTTTGATCTAAAGTCAACGTCAAGATCTCCTTTCTAGTTACAGTGGGTTGAAAATGTATTAACGACTGCCTATTTTATGTGACTTATTGTTGCTGTTGTTAAGGGCTGGACCTTGTTACCACTGAGGGATCTGCAAGCCATTAAAAAATAAAAATTTAAAGGTTGTTGTCGTTGTTGTTGTCGTCCAAAATAGTCCAATAGTCCATTGTCATATAAGCAATGTATCTGGGCCATACATATAAATATGAGACAAAATAGAAGATTAAGCATGCTGACTACCAGGCCAATTCTGAAGGTTTGCAGGAAATACAGGACAGGCAGATTTGTGAGTTGCATTAAACCTTTAGGTTTTACACTTTTGAAATTCTAAGCAATGCTTCTAGTAGTTGTTAAGAAGGAATTTGCTCCTTCCTGGCAGTTACTCTGATCTACCAGGTGTGTGTGGTCTCTTCCCTTTCTGAGGTTGCCCTTTTGTTGTGACTTCTTTAGCCAAAAAAAAAAAAAAAAAAAAAAAAAGCAGCTGGACAGCTTTAGTCTGTTAAATAGTCCACATTACTTACAGAGCTACACTCCTCACTGACCCTTAACAGTTTAGTAGCTATGAACTTTAAGAGGCTCAGTCCTAATCTCCTGTCTTCAAAGGAGCCAGAGCTGCTGCAGAATGTGGCCCTTTGATTGTGGCTTTCCCTGAATTTTAGAAACCCACCTTTGTTAGCTGGTCACTTCCATTCTTTTATCTAGATGATGACAACAGTAAAATTAACATAAATTGCTAGACTTGTTCAGGGGCTTTCATTACTCCTTGGTGCTTTGCTCTCCTCTTGGCATGGGCTCTCTCAAATAGCATGTTAATAGCAGGCTGCTACCTAAGGGACAAAACGTTCAGGATCCTTGGATGTGCAGCTCAGACTTACTATGCTGGCCAAGGAGTGTTCTGGCTCAGAGAATGTCTCTTGTAGTTTTACTCTGAACTGAGGAAAGGTGTCATGCAAGTGATGTGAGGAAACGGTGTCTCGACACGTGGCTTCAGGGATTGTCTTTCTGTAATCTGCAGAGATGTCAAGACTGGATCCAGAGAAAGCTCGTTTTGTAGCAAAATCAGTAATTTTCAGCGAGAAAGAGCTGTTGGACTGGTGCTCTCTCTGTTGGGTTTTGGTTTTTTCTTCCCCAGGGATGGGAAAGTGTTCTGCCACTATTTCGCATGGGCGCTGTTTCCCATTTCTGTGGAGCACTGTTATCTGGGCTGTAGGCACCGAGAATTGTGGGCATGGTCGTGAGCCTGGGCTGATTCAAAGAACATGCACAGTACTGATATTTAAGGGTTCTGAATTTGACCCTTTCCTGTGGTTCTAAGATGCATGTGAGTACTTCTGTGGCATACTAAGGCCTTCCTGCCTGCTGTGTATGAGAGCTCAGTACCACAGAGAATATTTTTCACCCTGGGCTGAAAATTGCGCTTAAAACCTAAACTTCAGCTTCCCTGGAGGTTTTGTTGCTCTTTCCCACTTCAACAACAACCATCAGATAACAAAAGAATGTTCACTCTCATCATCCTCTAGACAAGTGGCTAAGATGTCAGCTTACAAAATCTTTTAAATACNACATAGTAAAAAGTTTCCTCACTGTATCTAGACTCCAAAAGTGTGGACCAAGATGTTAGCTCTTGGTCATGTACTGCACTGGAATCACATACAGACACTGTCTCCAGGAACACCAGTGATGCTCATCAGCCTTTTGGCTTCCCTCAGGTGCTTGCACAAACACTGGCAGCTGCTGTCAGGAAAGGCTTGCAGGATCAAGCTGCAAATGCCTGTGTAGGGCTTCTGTGCGCTTGAAAACCGTGACTTGATTGCGCGACATTCCTTCGTATCCTGTACTCTCTTCTTGACCTTTCTTCCGTGTTTTCCATGTGACTGACAGCCCTTCAAAACACAAAGCAACAGGATAGTGTTGGATGGTGGGAGGAAACATTGCCATCAGTTTGGGATATCATTATTGAAACAGCTTCAAGTTATCAACAGCTTCAAGGGAGAAAAATGCTGATATTTGTTTTTTGCCTTGCATACTATTCCCCATTCATTAATCGGTTTCTTGACTCTCTGACCCACTTTCCTGCAATAATAGTTACATGGACAGCCTAATATTTCTTATCCTGGTGTCTGTATCCCTGGGCTGAAGTTTTTCAATTCTGTTTGCTGGCTAACCCTTCCAAGATGCTTCTGACTGTAACTAGACAAAACCTTTCCTTCCTAACATTTTGGAAACCATGTCCTAATCTTTCTTTTTTAGTGACTTTTATTCTTTACTTGTCACAGCTGCTAGAAGAACTAAAACATACTTATGGAAGAATTATTTCATTTTGCTGAAGTCTTAGGGACCATAGGGGTGACAGTGTATCAAATCCCTAGTCTCTAGGCTCATCACATTATTTGTCTATATAAAACATCACCAAAAGCAGTTTTACCATAGTAATTAGTGTCCCCAAGTCTACCATTTATCACAGTGTTTTGCAAACACTCTTTAATTACATTCTCAGCAGCCTGGTCTCTTTAATTTTGCTGTTCTGACTTAGTCCTACAATAGCCTCTCTTTTTGATAAGGTAATTAGTAGCCACACTTCAGCATTGTATAAACTGATAGAGAGATTGCATTCGGAGGCTGTCTGCTTAAACACTGCAAAAATGGTAGAGAGAGAAATTGGGTCTGCATCTGACTCCTTCAATTCTATTTTGACAGCTGTGGTAATCTTGCTTTTTGATTCTGTAAGTTCACGTAGGGTTGTCCCTAGTGCTTCCCTATGGTACCATGGCTCCTGTTTGCTCTCTCCTTCCAGTGCCTCACTGCACTTGTGTTCTTGCTCCATCCTTTCCTTTCCAGCTCTAGTGGCTGTGAAGCCAGTTTGGAAGTACCAAAAGAAGGGCAGTTTTCAGTCAGCTCCCAAGTGTTGAGTGAGCTGGGATGACCTAGCCAGGGGATGACAACTCTCCCCTTGGTTTGAGGAGGTGACACCACCAGATTACAGTCAGGATCAGCCAAAGTATCTCTCTCGATTCAGAAACTCTGAAAATTAGCATTTTCATGAGCACAGCGATATCTTCACCTATGTCACTAGAAGATCCTGCTCCTTAACGTAAAAAGATTTTATTTCTCATTTGTCATAATGGATGTTGAAAACTGTGGAGACATCTACAACCTTCCCATCGGGTTCCAGTAGCTTGATACAAGGGCAGGTGAGAGGGCAAGCTGTCAAAAATAAAATCACAGGAAAATAAATACCTTGACTTCCTGTGGTACTCAATAAAATCATGGTCTAACTAGCATTTATGATTTTTAAAACCTTTCTCCTGGGACCTCGGTGGTGGCAGCAAAATCAGTGTTTCAATAACTACAACGTGTAGTTCCTTAAAATCGAGGCTCAAATTCCAATCACTGGCAGGCAACATTCAAATGGCAGGGGCAAGGAGGGGTAATTGTCATTTGCAAAGATGTGATTTATATATTTGAAGATTAGAAAAAGAAAATAATATGGAAGTAACAATTTTTAAAACAGACCTTTAGGCAAGAATCACTTACTGGCTTTCCCTCTAAAAAAATATAATGCGTTATCTCTAAAGACTAAGATAGAAATGTGTGAAGCTGACTGGCAAGGAACTAGTAGTAAGTCAGTTGTAAACCAGCCAGTGAGAAGCAGAGTTAAGCTCTGCATCCCAATAGGATGTGCTGGAAAGGTGATGGTCCCTCTTGCAGCAGTGAATTTTTAACTGTCCACATGTAAACAGTACTTTTGACTACATGTGAAACGACCTAAACTCTACTGTCTTTTGCTAATTGAAAAATCTTCTGTATTATTATCTTTTTATTTAATATTGGATCTTGTGCCTATATTCTGCTTCTGTTCCCAGCACCTGATATTTCTCTCATTACTCAGTCCTTCAGGGTCTTCCACCCTATGGTGACAACAACCTAGAGATGCCCTCAAGGCCATGTGCCCTTCAAGCTCCATAGATTTGTGCAAGTATCAGGTATAATCCTGACCTGTACATTTTGTGATCTCACAACGAAGGTGACAAACAAGATGCTGAGGGCAAAGAAAGGTTTTAAAGGCCTAGAAGACTAACCTGATGCTAACGGAGTGTGTAAATTTACTAGCCTTCAGTATTGACGTGCAGGATGGGAGCAGAAAACTGTGCTTCCCAAGTGCTGCACAACAGCTGAAAACTATCATAATGGTAGAAAAGTAGATTGGAAGGCCTTGGAACAGCACATGAGTGTGCTGGAACAGAGAGTGCATCACCCAGAAACTCTTGGAAAAGGTTAGGCATGGGAGTGATGACATGATGATAGCAATATAAATAAGTGAAAGGAAACTGCATGAAAGAAAGGAAGAGGGTTATCTGGACTATCTAGAAAGTGGCTGGACAGATTTTAGCCTAAAATTAAAAATGGAAAAAGAATGAGGCTGGACATAAGGAAAAAAATTCACAACCTTGAGCATGCCTAGAATAGATTGTCAGACCAGCAGAGGCAATGACATGGGTGGGTGAGACCAGATAGGATAAGACAGTAGGAATAATAAAGTAAGGAAACAACCCTTTTGGTGCGAGCAACTGGAGTGGGTGACCAAATTTGTGTTTTTCCAGGTCTGGCTGGCTATATATAGTTGAAGGGAGGCAGTAAATACAGCTTGTGCACTGGTCAGTGGTGGTTGGCTACGATGGCACACAAAGTTAAGATTCCCATGCCTCTGCCTGGTGTCATGGAGACATAGCTGTGAGGGAGCATCGCCAGCCCAACTCTTGCCAGAGGTCAGGCTGCATGAAGCTCCATGAAATGGAAAAGATGTGAGCTATCAGCCAAAGCTGTGGCTCTCAAATCTTCCAGGCTTTTGGAAGTTTCAAGCCACCACTGGAAGAGTTGTCTTGGAGGCCTAGGTTGCCTTGAACTGCCCAAGTCTGTTATTCACAGGTTCATCATCCTTGGACCAACTTCATTATTTGTTTGTCTAGCGCCTTTCAAATCTTTTCACCTCTCTCCATCTCCAGTGTGGTAGCATGGATTGCGCACGTCAGCGTGTGATATTAATGCAGCGGCTTCAGGGTTGCTAGTGTAATTTTCGTTTAAAAAAACCCACATCTGCACCTTTTTCTGTTTTGTTTTATACTCCCTACAGTGGAATGAGAAAGAATAATATGAGAAAATGAAGGTTATGAGAAGCATGAATTTGCCACGCTTCTTTTTCTGGTTTGCTCATGATGTCAGGGTTTGGGAATTGTTTTTCTATTTTTTTCCCCCTGAAATATGCATCAGTGCAATCTCAATCTGCTTCAGAAGAAGGACACCAAAGGAAAATGTCCACTAGAAGACCTTTTGGCCCTTTCTGTTTGTTCTGCATGGGAATTTCTTGTTTAATTTTGTAGTGATAGGCCCATACTTGGCTGAAACAAACCTTTAAAGGAAGTGTCCCTAAATGTGCCTTCAGGTCCCTTCTCTCAGTCCAGACAGGAACGGAAGACAGATCTTGAAATTCTCCTTCTTGCAAAGAAAGGGGTCTGCATTTCTAAGCCAGCAAGTCACTTTTCCCTTACTTGGCGTTCAGCGAGCGCTTGGGAGAGCTGCAGTTACATGCCAGAGACATACCAAAAGGGAGGGAGGAAGGAAGATTTTGAAGTCCTGCCAAATACTGCGCATTGTTACGCACCGAGGCACTCCCTCACGCGCCTTGGGTGGTGGGTGTTGGTGTGCAAGTGTTCAGGTGGTGACCACCTTATATTTGCATGCGTGGGAGATATCGACCCTGTCCCCCCATTAAAGGCATTGAGAGCTTTTGGTTTTGGTTGCTACTCACACATAGACACCACAGATTTGGGGAAATTTTTCAGGACAGCAAAAAAAATCCAAACGGAAACAACTGAGGGCTGTCTACAAACCCTGAGGAGGGAAGAAGTTGAAAAGGTGACAAATGCTTCCTTAAAATCAGAAATTAAAAGGACTGAATGTCGTGACACCGGGTCGAAAGTTGCTGGGCTGGGTAAGGAGGGAGGAAGTGCTGCAGTCTTTGGTTGAGAGCCGGGCCGGGGAAATAAGTTTTGCAAACTCCTGGAAAATGAGAATTCCACAAAAATTTCAAAACTCAAACAGGATATCCAGGAAAATTTTAAACCTTCTTTGAAGAGTAATATCTAAACTCCAAGATATTCAGTAGAGCCAGGTTTCCTAGGGCTTCTGGTCTCCTAGTAGTGGCCAGCCCAGTAATGACCTGCCCTGGAGCAGGGATCCCTGCAGCCTTCAGTTCCCCTGTGTTATGTCATGCACCCAGCAGGAAACACCTCTGGGACCCAGTCCTGCCTGTGCTTTATCAGAAGTGTGTCAAACAGACCCATTTCCTGAAGACATTTTCACTCTGAATTGCCCTTTTCCAATTTGTTTTGCTGGAAAACTCCTAATGTGCCCTAGCTACTATCCAGGGACACTGGAAGAAACTGAAAGGTAGCAAGTTCAAAGCTGAAAAAGGGACTATTTTCGCCTGCGTGATATAATTCAACTGTGGATCTCATTCCTGCAGGCTGTCACGGAGGTCAGGAGTTTATCAAGATTCAGAAAGGGCCGGGAATGCTTACTGCTGCTGAGCATATTTGCAATTCTATTATGTAATCCTTCAAAAGTAGCTGCGCGGAGGGCTGCCTAGGATGAGACCTTTATTGACACCTAATGTTCTGATGGGAAGAGGTGTAATTGTATAACATACAGGAATGTACTGCAGAGACAATTTCTTGAGGGTCTCCCACGTACACATCCAACAAGTTTTGGTGGTGGTTATTACAAGTGCAACTGTACCATTTTACTGGAATCTCATCCTGGTTTGATGGGGGAGGCTTAAATTAAACCTCCATAGTAAGTCTCATCTTTGATGCACTGAAGGTGTTAAATCTTAGAGTCCACTCTCTTGATGTTCCAAGTTGCCTTGGCTCCCATTGGAAATGTATAGGAAGCAAGGATCGTTCTCTTCGTAGTGGTTTGGGCCCATTTTGTTGGCACAAAGGAGATGGGGAATGGTCAGCAAAGGTTTTTGGGGTGTCAAATCTGCACAGGGCAGTGGTGGGTACAATAGGTCCCAGGAAGGGAGGGGAGTCTGTAGGAGGAGTTGGATGTTTGGGAGATGACTCTTCAAATTCCTGAACTGCAAAGACATGGTCTGGATTTATGCTGACAGACACTGCTGCCTTGCTAATTTTGCTGGGTGGGGAGTGTCTGTGCTTCTAGCATTAAAAAAAAAAATCACCTTTGGGTATGATTCATCTCATCTAATTTTAGCTGTTTAAGTCTAGGTCTAGTCATCCGGAGTCCCTATATTCTCAGCAGAGAGACCGAAGTCTGTCTATAGGGCGATTCATCCCTCTTGTCTCTGATATCTGTCATAAAATGAGCTGAATCATCCCCAGAGGAGCTCATCCTTTTCCACTGACTGCAGTGGGAACCCAGACACACCAGATCATGCCAGTTGCCTAACGCTGAGATAGCTCCTGTAAAGTGAGATAAATCTCCCTCCCTGGGTAGCCGTGCTCATACTAGCAACAACAAAAGCCCAAATAAACGTGGTTTTAATCAACAAAATAAATGGCATGTGTACCAGAGGGAGGAGGTTGCCTTCAAAGGTACTCAGCTGAGGTCAGCAAGGCCCTACAGCTGTATTCCTCTCCATTTCAGCTCTCAGACTTTAATCTGTACCTGTGAAGACCTTGTCTACTTCTCTCTTTAGAAAAGCAAGAAGCATCAGATAGAGCGTGTCCCAAAGTTTTCTTGCTTTTTTTTCCCTGCTGTATCTGTTAGCCCAATAAAAGAGATTGGGTCTGCCTATAAACTTTCCCTGCTGCCTATCCTCTCACCATCGCGGCAGCTACAAAGGCACCGTTACCTTGCTCCCAGGTGATCCTCGGTAAAGAAACTCATGCCAGGCCTGTAATGAGATAAACTTGTGTTTTTAACACAGATTCTTGTCTACTGGCCCCTCGAGCCTGTAGGACTGCTCGCATCTTGTAAAATTAGAATGTGCTTAAGCATCTCATAGCAGACCTTCATTTCATCTGAAAATGACAACTTTTGTGGCTTTTTCATTAAAAAACTGAAGAGGTTACGCACATGTGGAAGAGGCAATTAGTATGCAAATCCTTTTCCAGAACTCTGGAAGCTTGTCTGATAAGAAAATCATAGGAAGCACAAATGAATGACAACAAAAAAAAAGCATGGGACAATATTACTCATACAATGATTTTGTCGCTTAAAGCAGGAAAAAAAAATCCCAGCAAAACCTCAGAGGGGAAGCACGAAGGGAATTTCTGTATTTCGCAAATCCCTTGTTTTGGGTGCGAATGTAACAATGTTTGTCATCCGGGAGGCTTCTTATGCTTAGGTAGATGCTCATTGTCCTTCTATGGAAATATACAGTAAGTTGTGCAAATAAAGGCCGTGAGGAGACATCCGTCTCCCACCAGCAAGGAATGTGGGTGTGGAACACGTCAGGCTCCAGCCCAGCCCCTCTGGGGCACTGCCCTTGCGCGGCTCGAGAACAATAACCACCGGAACACGCTGAGAGACCTCGTTTGAGGAGGGGAAAAAAAAGGAAAAAGAGGAAGGGGTAAAAAAATTGAATAAATCTCAGCACAGACTTTAACCAGCCAGCGCGTCGTTCGGTGCTATTTCTGGAGAACAATGGCACGTGGGGATAGGGACACACGCGTGCGACGTCTGCTCACTTGCTCCGGACACTGCAGCAGGCAGAGAGATCATAAAGCACAGAAATCATAGTGACTCAGGTGCCTCCTGAGGGTGAATAGTCCTCCCTCTGACCTGTCTTGGTGGGGTATCCCTGAGCTGTGAGAAAGCGAAAGGCTGGAAACCCTGCTTTTAGGGAGCATGTGGTGGAGAGACTGAGAAATCAGCAGTGGCTGAAGCTCAATAATGTCTCAAAATATTGATGTACTTGCTGCTATCTCTCTCTCTGTTTTGCCGACCCTCTTGCTCAGACTTCACGTGTACCAAAGCAGTTAAGTGCCGTGGCTCGTTTCCTTGTTGTGTGTGGCGTGTGTGCATCCCACACACAGAGAGGTGCGCGCGTATTCCCCGCGCTGTGCTTTGGAACAAACAGCTCCTGCGATATCTTCTTGCGTAACGCAAGATTGGATGTTTTCTTGACACGTGGGCCTTCCCCCTTGAAAAAGAAAATAATTCAGGCTCAGGCAGCCCTTGCAGAGGGACCGCTGCACTAACCCACCCTTTGGCATCTGCAATGACTGAACCAGCTCTGTGTTCCATGTGGCACAGCTGCTGGGCATGGACAGTGTGCTCTGACAGCCAGGACTGCCAATCGCGGTGACAGGGGAAACACCACCTGGTTTGATCCGTGGGATCTTATCCCAGGCAATAACAAGGAGGGAAACATAGGTCACCAGAAAGGATCTGTTGGTGTGGGAGTTGGGCAATGATGCTAATTGTTATTTTAAGCATGGGTTGCCTGACTCTTGGGCCTCACGTCACTGCTTAGTAATGGACACAAGTAGTGGGTTTGATGTTTTCAGGCACTGGACGCTGCCTGACTGCAGCTATTGCTGATGCTGCAACCTTGGAAAAATCAGTGTAGTCATTGAGCTGTTGTTATCTGGGAGATAACATTTGCCTGTGGGCACCCATGTCTGAAAAGCATTTGGCTTTTGACATATGTCACTCAGCCACAACAAACAGACATTGCTTTAAGTTTTTTCTACAGTTTCCCCAGGAGCAAATTCAGTGGAAGCAAGTAAACTGGTTTCCTGTAGCTCTGGGTCTGTATGTCAGATCTAAGCAAATGCAGTGTGAGTAAAGCCATTTTCAAGTGTAGAACTTAACTACCATTTCTTAATGTGACTCAAAGAAAGTTGTATCACAGGTATGATTTCAGTGTACATTTGTTTTAAAAGAAAACAAGTTAAGCAGAGGCTTGTTGTAAATGGCAAGTCTGAAAAATTATGTTTAAAGGAAGAAAAAAATAGACTGGAATACAGACAAAGCGATCACTTGTTACTAGGTTTACTTATAACTGTTGTACTGCTGTAAATAGAGGGTAAGGAGTGATATTTTATGGAACCGGGGATCGACACATCTTCCCGCATGCTGAACTGCTGGCTGGTTGGCTGGATTTGGGCGGGGAGTGAAGGGAGAATTATTACCTATGCCCAAGATTGGTGTGTTTCACTCACCATATGTAGCCTTACTTAATGTAGAAATGGGCCAAAAGCACCGCCCCTGGTGCATCAGGTCAGGTTACAAAGTCTAGGAATAGTACGTAGGAGGGATTTCTGGGGCGCACCTTAGGTGCCAGCAGCTGCTTTTCGTGTCGGGGACTACCTGAGTCTCCTTGGCAGAAGCAGAGCTCAGCTGTGGTGGAGTTTGTTTTTGGTGGTTTTGGGGTTGTTTTTGTTGTTTCCCAACTGGAGGCTGAATTGCATGCCAGGAATAAGATGAGTTGGGCTAGTCAGAAAGCATGAGGAAATAGCATTCAAAATTTTATCCTTTCAGAATCAAAGTGATAACTATCTGCCAGCTCCAGACAGAAATCTTTTCTTTTCTGGCTCCAGCTCACCTGTGGCAGTGGAGGGAGCAGGGGCTTAGTGGGGCCTCTCAGCAGCTGGTGAGGAGGGGATCTGCTTTGGCACCAGCACAGCCACACTGACAAGGGTAGTCAGGCTCCGTGGTTCTCTCCAGGGACTGCAGCCTGCCCTCCTTCATTCCCCAGGTTCTTTGGAGTTTCATCTTACTCTGCTGGTTTGACTTGATGTCTCTGTTGATCCTTCTTTTCCCAAACTCCCCAAACCTGCAACTTGACAAGCCACAGTGAGAGTCTGGGAGAAAGAGTCGAACAACAAAACACTGACCCAGACTTGCACATTTATTTAACGCTTGCTTTTGAGGCATGCAACCTGCTGACACCCTTCAGAGTGAGTGACTGCCTTTCCCCTGTGCTGGCTGGCAGCCTGGAATGAAGAAGCCACCTTGCCTGGGGGGACACCCGTGGCTCTGACTGACAGGCCTCCACACAGCTGTTTATCCGCCAGCCAGCTTCGGCCGCTGCGCTGGAATTTGGGACAAACACAAGGATACCTGCTCTTAGCAGGGATGGGGCAGTGGGGGCCTTGTGCAACTGGGTTAGGGAAGAGACTAGCAGCCACAGGGAGCTGGCCGTGGGAAGCCAGCAGCAGGCTGCCCAGCTTGAAAAACATTCAAAGTCCACCAGATCCTCACTGGCGGCTGGAGTTTAGCATAGGCATGAAAAGGTAGCCTCCAGGCAAATGGAAGAATGGCCCAGATGTGAAACAGCTATCATTGCCTGACTTCACCAATTAAACTGGGGCCACTCTCCTATTCATTTGCTTGTTTGTTTATTTTGAGAGGGCAACTTCTTTGTTGTATTCTGTAGCTGTAATTTGATTTGTCCTAGCTTTTCGTGTGCTGTTGAGACAAGCTGAGTGGAAATTCCAGTTACATGCTTTCATTTGTTCCCCCTTGGCATGCAGGCTACGGGAACAGGGCTACGGGCCCGTTGGCCTACGTGTCATTAATCTTCTGGGAACAATGAAAAGAGAGCATTTGAATGTGTCTTGGCTTTTCCGGCAGGCTCTGTCTGAAGGACTTCTCCTTTATGTGGTAAGAATAACAAAACAAGGAAAAAAAAGGGGAGAAGAACAATAAAAGAAATCCTTCAGAGGAGAGTGCATGTGTCCCTGGGTGTCCGTCAGCCTCACTGGATGGGGCTGCATCCCAATACCAGGAATAAAAGCCCATCATCACAGCAAGGGGCAGAGGTGAGGGCTCCCGTTCAGGCATTCAGAACCCAAAAAGTTGAATAGATGCATCTTTTGATGAAGAGCTGTATATGTGGATAACTGTGCCCTTCCCCTAAAAGTGTCCTGGAGGCAAGGTAGGAAGGCTGTATCTGCAAACAGATGAGCTGCAGTTCATCATGGCTTTTGCTGGAGAACAATCACTGACCTTAGCAAATCAGTGAAAAGCTGTGGAATTTGTCTAGCTGGAATTTATTCTCTGACAGAGTTTCCCACAACATTCTCCTGGAGAAACTGGATGTTCATGGCTTAGATGGATGTACTCTTTGCTGGGTAAAAAACTGGCTGGGTGGCTGGGCCCAGAGAGTGGTGGTGAATGGAGTTACATCCAGCTGGTGGCTGGTCACGAGTGTTGTCCCCCAGGACTCAGTGTTGGGGCAAGCCCTGTTTGATACCTTTAACAATGATCTGGATGACGGGATCGAGTGCACCCTCAGTCAGTTCGCAGGTGACACCAAGCTGGGCAGGAGTGTTGATCTGCTGGCAGGCAGGAAAGCTCTATGGAAGGATCTGGACAGGCTGGATTGATGGGCTAAGGCCAATGGTAGGAGGTTCAATAAGGTCACAACAACCCCCTGCACTTGAGTCTTGGGCAGAGTGTCTGGAAAGCTGCCCAGTGGAAAAGGACCTGGGGGTGCTGGTTGACAGTGTCTGAACATGAAGGCCAATGGCATCCTGGCCTGAATCAGCAATAGTGTGGCCAGCAGGACCAGGGCAGTGATTGTCCCCCTGTAGTCAGCACTGGTGAGGCTGCACCTCGAGTGCTGTGCCCAGTTCTGGGCCCCTCACCACAAGAAAGACACTGAGGTGCTGGAGCAGGTCCAGAGAAGGGCAGCAGAGCTGGGGAAAGGTCTGGAGCACAAGTCCTATGAGGAGTGGCTGAGGGAGCTGGGGGTGTTTAGCCTGGAGAAAAGGAGGCTCAGGGGAGACCTTATCACTCTCTACAACTGTCTGAAAGGAGGGTGTAGCCAGGTGGGGGTCAGTCTCTTCTCCCAGGTAACAAGTGACAGGACCAGAAATTGCTTCAAATTGCACCTGGTGAGGTTCAGATTCAATATTAGGAAAAATTTCTTCATGGAAAAGATAGTCCAACATTGAAACAGGCTGCCCGAGGAAGTGAAGGAGTCACCATCCCTGGAGGTATATAAAGGACATATAAATCTGGCACCTGGGGACGTGGTGGACTTGGCAGTGCTGTGGTTGGACTCAATGATCCCAGAGGTCTTCCCCAACCAAAATGATTCTGTGACTGTATAACTGCACACAGGATTTCCCTGCCCTCGCTGCCCCTCACTTTTCACACTCGCTCAGTTACCTCTCCCATATGCTCTGCGGTGCAGGGTTGCTGGGCTGTTTGCTTAAGCAATTACTGGACTGAATTCCCAGGGACTCAACCAGGACAAGGCCTCTAGGACCAGGGATTCACCAGGCACTCACAGCTTCCCTGCCTGAAGAGTTGCATCCCCACAAAAATGGGGTTTGAGGCACTATGTGCCAACTTTCCTCTGCAAGTACATGTATTTAGCTCATCACTTAGCCCAAGGATTTCCAGAATTTCTGGTAAGATAGGTGTCTAAGGAAGCCTTGGGGCGTTGATTATAGGGCTGGGCGGGAAGCAAGAATGCCATTTTGCAAAATATTTCAAGGTGTTGACACTTGTGTCAAAGGGCAATAAAACCAAGACTCTCTCAATTGTTTTTGCCAAAAATAAAATAAAAATAATAATATGGGGAAAGAAAGGGGGGAAAAAAGTACACACTGCACAATAGCCAACAGCTCAGACTTCACTTGAGAAGTGGTCTGTAATCTGGAAGAGGAAGAGCACTCCTTCCACCAGCCCACTCACCATGCTAGGGTGTGCCTCCCTAGGCTAGAGGTTCTTTTCTGCACCCAAGAAAAAAAAATGCTTTCTGTGTTCTTCATCAAAAGCAAGCAAAAAAACAATAGGTCCCTAAGGAAAGCCTTGGTTTTAATCTACTGCCTTTTCCAAGAAAACACCCCCTCCTTTTCTTAATCTCCCTTGCCATCTCCAGTTATAACATTCTTTTCGCCTGTTCTCCACCACGCAAAGAATCACAGCAGATCTGGTGCTCTTGAAGTTGCTTATTTTTTTTTCCAGTAGGGGAAAAAATAATCAGGATTTCAAAAGTATACTAAGAATATTTTGGTGCTCAGCTTCCCTGTGAGCAGTGTTGTGCCTGTGAATGTTAAATTTCTACTAATCCTGCAGTGGATTAATAGTGAGCTCCAAGCAAGTGTCCTTACCTTTTCTGAAAAACTCATGTTCTCAGGCAAAAAGATGAAAGAGGGGACAGAAAGATGATTTACTGAGGAGGAGGAAAGGCAGTGCGAGAAAAACAGTGTCACATTCAGTTGGATGGGCCAGCTAGGAGGAGAGAGTGACTGGAAGCGGGAGAGCAGGCTTCTGCCACCCTGCCGCTCCTGCCCTACCTCCACAGGCAAGCACAGGAGGGCTCCCTTTGGGAGAAAGCCCCAGATAATGCCAGCAGTTCTCTTCAGTGCCCTGCCCAAGTGTTTTGATTTATGAGACCAGACCAGCTTCCTCAACCTTACCACGTTCTGCCCTCTCGATTTTTAGGTGTAAAGAAGTGGACTCATTGTGTTGCCCATATCTGTGTCCAGCTTTGTTCTGCTTCTGTCCTGAGACGTGTCTGCAGGGCCATGGAATGCAACCGGTGCCCACTGGAGGGACTGGCAGATGCTGCTGAGTGACACGACTGGAATTGGCCAAGAGACCGCACTTGGCATCTTGGGGATTTTCTGGGCCCTGTAGCACGGACAAGCAGGGTTCATCAGGGGGGTAATGTTAAGGTTTTCCCAAGGTTCTGGTGGGCCTTTTTGAAAGACAAAGTGAGCAAGTGGTCTACAAGACAACCTTCAATGAACTCATGTATCGCAGTCTGTGTGCTCTGGGAGTGTATTTGCTCTAGAATAAATAGTAAATATTACTGATAAGGAAATAATAACTAATATGTGCCAGAGATTTAATCGCATGTTATTGGAATTTTCATCCGTGAAACAATTAAAGGATTAGACCTTACAAACTGAAACTGCCTGACTGAATGGTGCATGAGAAATTTTGTTCAGAGGGGAGCTGCTGGGAAAATACCAATTTATGTGTCAGCAGGAAAGCTGGAAAACATAAGTATCTCAAAATAAAAAATGAATGACTTGACAGAAATGTGTATTTTTAGGAAAACAGTCATTCATATGCTCTGCAGATTTAAAATTAATGATGGGATTTTCATTTTATCAGAATTAAAACACTACAGCTTCACAAAGAGAAATCTCATTAGTGAAGTTGCATATCTGAAAGTTCACAGTGAAAGGGCAACTGCTTAAAAAAACCCTTATATTTCATCATATCAGCAGGAAGCCAGAAGAAAAATAAACTTTTAAATTCAGTTTAAAGTTTCTTAGAAATTGAATTCAAACACAGTATTTTAGTGTTGCTGTTAAAATGTTCTCAAGAAAACTGGTTATTTTTGGTTCTATCAAGGAAATAAAGTGAAGAGTCTCTCACTCGTGGCCATCAAGTTTTTCACTGGAACCAGTTTCCAGTTGAAAAGGGACCCTCTTTACCATAAATCTTTCCCTTCCCTTTTCCCAATTTCCCAGTGAAAGGGGGAGAACCAAAGAGAAGGCCTAGCCCAGCAAGGGGCTGCTGGCATCCACCATCATCTCTGGCCAAAGTAATGCAGGGCAGGAGCCTCTGACAGATCTGGATGTGAAAGAAACTGAGCTGCAGTGAGCGTGGCTGAATTGAAAACCTCCCCCCAGTCTATCACCTCCACCTTGATTGTTGGGTTTTTCTGGAATGTCCAAGCCCTGCCAGATCCAGTTGAATTTCATGGTCTGTTTTAGCACCAGGTCTGAGTCCCTTCACTGCCAGCTTTGCAGTAAGGGGTTGAAACAAGGCTTCTAGCCAGCAATAGAAACACCCAATTGATTGAATCATGCACCTTCTGGGCACGGGAACTTCTCTTGACAATTCCCCTCCCCATCAAAATCTTTAGACAAGGATGGCCATTTCTCATCCTGTTCCACAAGCAGCCTCTCAAGAGCTAAAATTCAGCTCTGTAAGCAACAGCAAGTCTCAGAAGATAGTGCAACCAGGCTTACAGTTTCCTTTTGTTCCTCCCTGCCTTCCTTTCATCCGACTCCGGTATTTCATGTTGCATTCAGCTCGGAAAGCTCTAGGCAGAGCTCCTTCCTTTGTTGTGTGTTTGCACACCTCGCACAGACTGGGAAGACCTGACTCATGACTGATACTCTGATACTCCTGAACAACAGTGCATTACACACACACACACACGCACACACACACGCAGACAAAACCCCCAGCAACAGAAAAATGAGGATTTGTTGGTATTTGAGCTGCACTTGGCATCCCCAAACTTCCCACGCAGTCACCAGCTGTGTGCTGATGGGGTTCGGCCCTATGTGCCCAGGAAAAGGTTATCTAGCTTTGGGAAAGTCAATTACATCTCGGTATATCTCAGCTCCCCAAAGATCTTTTAGCTGTGCTTTATGAGCTGTTTTCCTGTTCGGGGTAGTGGAGGCACCGTGTGCCAGCTGCCTCAGAGACAAGGCACAGTGAGGTTAAACATAGATATATGCTAGGAATGAAATGTAATGGTCCTGCTGCTGTAAGACAAGAGATTTTCCAGCCATTCAAGGCTCAGGGGAGTATGTTACTGTGTGTGATGTCTGTATGTATTATACATGGTTTTGAGTGAATTGTAAATACATTCATGTATATATTTTGCATCCCTAATGCTTTACTGATATAATTCATCTCATGGTTTCAGTGCCTTCATGTTTCTCTTGTAGCTACAGCACATGAGGAAATAATTTTGCTCAGTAAATAAGGTTGCAAACAGAGAATCTTTTATTTTCTTAGTATTATCAGAGGAGGGCAGGATGGTTTGAAAGGAATGCAGCAGCTTGGAAACAGAAGAATACTGCTTTTATTTTTTTGCAGGTGTCAATGTGCATAGGGGAATAGTTGTTAGCAAGAATTTTTGGAATAAATTAACACCTTCCAGAAATACCTTGGGCCTCAGACCAGAAAAGCAATTAAACATGTGCTCAGGTTGGAACACTGCCTATTTTGCAAGTCACTTATGTGCATAATGTTAAACAGAGGCTTAATTACTCTGCGAGATCATACAAAAGCAGAGCTGGAAAGGACCTCAAGAGATGATCTGCAGCAGCCCTGACAGCTGTTTCACTAACAGTCCTCCAATGACAGGATTTGTACAGCCTCCTCTGGTACCTTGTTCCAACTATCCTTCAAATGAGAAAGTTTTGAGTTTTATTTCGGGGTTTGGGTTTTGGTTTTTTTCCCCTTTTTTTTTTTTCCCTTTTTTTCCCCAGGCTGCTAGCTCAAAATATCTTTGTGCAAAATAAACAAAACTCTCCTTAACACAGAGAACAACTGAGCTCTTTTCTTCCTGGAACACCCTTCTTGCATACTGCAGGACCCACAGCATCTCTCTTGTTCTCCTCCGATCCTGTTTCTGTACTGAACAAAGATGGTTTCTCCAACCTTTGCCTGGATAATGTGTTTTTCACATCACATATCATTGCCATTTCTCCCTTCTGAACTCACTGGGGAATTTATCTCGTTTCAAGCAGGGAGCCAAGCTGATGTCCTACCAGGGTCTTAATCTTTTCTCTTACTTTTATATTTTTCATACACACAGAGCAATTTCCTCATGTTTCACATCCAGTCCTATTATTGATACACCTTGAAAAAAAGATTCATCTTCTTTTCTATGTGCACATTGAGCTTCTGGTCCTCTGTGTCCCCAAGATCACTTCTTGGTGTGCTGCCACTTCTCTGCTTATTAGGTCTACTTTATGTGGCATTCAAAAATATCTCATCTTTGCTGAATTTCAAGCTGCGGATTTGAACTGCCTCATCAGTTTGGATCCTCTAGCTTTACAGCTAATTCTGTAAGAGCTGAGCTCACTGCCAGCCCCAGCCTCTAATGAATAAGGTGAATGGAGAGGAGGGAATGCAGGAAGGGCTTCCTTAAATGTCATCCTGCCCTGACAGTGACGGACTGAGACCTGGTCTCCGAGTGCAGTTTTTGACACAGTACCATGTTCAAGTGAATGTGACTTCACCAAGATCATATATTCCTATTTTACTTCTCAGAATATTGTGTTGGAAAATGGCATCCTGCCTCTTTTTTAATTACTGGGCTACTTACCAAGTAAATTGGTCTGACACACCATGTTGTTAAAAATAAAAAAATATTAAAAAACTCTGCACTTGTTGATATTTGTCAACATATTGTTCTCTTGGGATTACAACTCGGTTATTTAATTATTCGTTCTATTATCTTTCCATTTATCAAAGTTAGGCCGATTAGTTTTGAATTCCCTGGCTCCTCCTTTTTCCTTTCCATAAATACAGGTCCTCTCTCTGCCGTCTTCCAGCCCTCTGGGACATCCCCTTTAAACCTAGAATTCTTGCAGCTAATCACTAATAGCTCAGTCTGTTCTGATGAGATCCTTAATTACACTAGTGTGAGTTTCATCAGACCTCATAGACTTGAAAACATTATCTTTCTAAAATTTGTTTGGGCAATTCTTTTCTTTTTTTTTTTTCTTTTTTCTTTTTTTTTTCCCCCAGCATTGGCCTTTATCATCTGCTAAATCAATTTCACAGTTAACTTTTTTACAAAGGCTTGAACAGCCTTCTGTCTTTCAGCCCTTGTTTCTCCAATAAGTAACGGGTTTTCCTGTGTTGTCTGGTTGCTTCTGGGTATCTGGGAGGCTTTCATACCGCTTGCTAGTTGCTGTTCACTCTGCATTTACATGCTTGTGCTATTGCTCTGTATTCATTCAGCAGCACAAGTCTGTGCTTCCACTTTTCTACATTAGCTCCCTTGATAACCTTTCTTCCTCGTGGTAATCCTCCACAAGGAGGATTATTCTCTTCGACTATACCTGCTTTCCTCCTCTGCAACTCAGACTGCTTTGTGGCTGTCCAAATGTAGGCTTGAATGCCAACTGTCCCCCAGAATTTCTTCTTGTGAGACCTGACTTACCATTTCTACAGGTGTTCGTTTCATGGTTTTTACATTCTTTACAAGAATGTAATCATTTTGTGACCATCATCATCCCCCCTTGCCTTACATTTTATAGCTTGAATTCAATTCCTGCCTGCTCAGTGGCACCAGGGCTAAAGTACGCACTGCTGCCCCAGACAAGCACCCTCCTTACTTGGAAACAGGCTTTTTTCTATAGTATTTAAAGAACACAATGAACTATGTCCAGCCCTCTTTGATTAATTACTCATCTAAAATTTCCCCTTCATCAAGCCTTTACTTGCCTTGAGATTTGCAGTAACCTCTGCCTGGTTCTGTCTCTGCGGGTGCTGCCTTGTACACCGAGGTCAGGCTTGGCGCTGTCGGTCTCATTACGGGATGCAGCAGTCTGTAAATTAAACCTTTTAGGGGGCAATTACACCTCCAACATCTTGTTGACCAGGTACCTTCAAGTATGAAGCAGGGTATTGCTGATGCTTTAGTTCCCAAACGTGGCAAAGACTGCAAAGCGCTGAGGCATCTGATGATGGCCAGATGCCTGCTGGGCAGCCCATCAGCTTTTTGTTTGTCAAATGTGTGATTGTGTGTGCTCACTTACATGGACTTCTCTGTAAGAACGTAATGTTTGAAATGTTTGGCAGTCCTGAATATGCCAGGCAGGTGCTGTTCTGGTGTTGTCTGGAAACACGATAACCCTCCGGAGATATTAAATAAATCAGAGAGTCATTAATAATCTCATCCAGAGCATAAACTGATTATACTGCCAAGGGTCTACCTTCAGTTACGTCTTCTGCAGTATTCTGTCCAATGCTTTTATTTTTCCTACATGCAGGGAAATGGAGAGGTGACTAAGGTGGAGAGAGGTGTGATCCTCCCTGACCTCTGTGGGATATCTGCACCTCCCACAGATCTGCTCTTGCTTTGTGCAGACATTGTTGTGAGTATCCCTATGTTCTTGCAGGCATGTGGACCCTCAGGCAGGAGCAAAGGCTTTCCCCAAAGACAGCCAGTGCTGCCACTGAGCGGGGAGGGGATCGCTGTGCTCCCACCATCCTGGCTGACCTAAACCTGGGTCTGACTGCAGTTTTACCCAGCGGCTGTTCCTTAAGCACTTCTCTTTTGCGTATTTTGCTTGTTTGATCTTCTGAAGTGAATGCTGGCAGCTCTGCCTTGTCCAGCCAAGGTTGCTGGCCCCATGCAAATCCTTGGAGTCTCGGATGGCTTTATCACAAGTCTCCCCTCTCCTGTTTAATGAGTGCCATGGTTACGAGCACCACTAGACTGATGATATTCACATGCAGGAAACAATGCAGGGAAAACAGGATTTGCACGGCTCCGGCTGCACTGCCCCAAGAATTGCAGGAAGTGATTGTACTTTATGAAACCGTCTGTGCTCCACTAGATTGTCTATAGCTTTTAAGGTCAAGCCGTAGCACACCGCGTTTGAAATGCCCTTTGTAATAATGAGGACTGTTTATGAGCCGTGGTACAGGCTGTATTGTTTACCCTGGGCTGTGGTTAAAAGGTGCTATAATTCAGCCTGTTTTGCAGGATGGCACGGGGAATCTATCATGGGCCTTTCTGGCATGGGCTTGGGCTGGGTTCAAAGGAGGAATGTCCATCATGTCATCTGAAGTATCCCCCGGCATGTGGAAAGTCACGCAGCACGCGCGGCCGCCCGCCGCCATGCAAAGCCAACAAAAGAGCCGGGGGGAAATCAGGAGGGCCTGTCAGGGACCTGGGACATTGCTCTGGGCACTTCCCACAGCAGCCCGGCTGCCCCCTTGAAGCAGGGAGTGGCACGAGCCACACAATGGATGTGCTCAGCCCTTAGAGGGGAACAGAGCAGCGATACAGGGCAATCACTGCCCCTGCCAGCTAAGTAGGAAAGTTCTGGGAAGCAGCCATTAATTCAGGGTCCTTTCTCTGCTAATTCCCTGATCCTTTAAATTGCATGAGGGCTGGCCTGTGCCGAGGCAGGTCCGTGCAACGGGGCTGCGAACAATGTGATTCTGCAAAGTGCAGCCGTGTCAGCGCTGCTTAGGTCCCATTTCTAGTTCCTGGCTCGGGTTTAACAATATCAGAGTCAATAAGCAATTAAATCTGCATGGCTCAGGCTTGCCCCAAAAACAAGGGGCATGTTTGCAGCAGATCTCTTGCTTCCTGTAAACTGAAAACCTAGCTGCTAGCCCTCTTTGGGCTACAAACTTTTTGAAAGTAGGTTGCTCATGCAAGCTGCCAGTCATCCAGAAAAGCTGTGTTTAAAATAAATTAGTGCTGCTCACATCTTGGAAGTGATCTGCCTGTGTGATCAGCTGCACTCCTGCCATAAGGAGCATAACAGGTTCAGGGGCTTTCGGTGTGGCCACCAGTGATAATGTGGACATGTTGGAAACACTGCAGGTAGTTAGAGACTTGCCAAGGCCACAGTGGAGCCTGGAAACTGGAAAATATCCTCCTTCAGACATGAGCATTTGTTTATGTCATCGTACCAGGTGGAAGGTGAATAAATGCAGGACAGAAGCCCAGAGGGCTTACTGGGACCTGTGAAAAGTGACAGTGTGCTATGCCTTAAATTCTGGTTTGACTTTATCAGTATGGAGAGGTCTTGGAGGACTTTGCAGTCAAGATGTGATATGCTCATGAGAGGGAGGGAGGGACCATCCAGCAGGTGTTGGAAGAGGAAGATGGGAGATACAGACGAAATCCTTCAAGGGGTTGCTCTGTCTTGGTGTTTTGCTGGCAGGAGCCTGGGCTGTGGGTGTACAGACTCCAGAAGCGTCCCAGAACAGTGTGTGTGTGGGGGCGGGGGGGGCGTGAAACCAGCCCCTGCAGGGGCTGATGAAAAGCCTCAGCATGCTCTTGCTCTGGCTCACCCCCTCCTTCCCCATGATTGTGGTCCTGAGAAAGCGTTTACCCCCTTCCCGAGATATGGCTGGGCTCTAGAGTAGGTAAATTGCTTGGAAGGTTTAGTGTCCTAAACGAAGCAGTCTGCTCTTGGTCCAGTTCAATTTGCTGTTTCTGCCTCACAGGGGAAGATCTCCTGGCCTCAGAACAAGGGAAATACTTTGCTTGGGTAGGCAAAATCTACTCTCCCTCCAAGCAGTGAGGAACCAACCAGGCATCCTGAAGTAGAGTGTTGTTTTCAAATAAATAAAACTCAAGAAGAGAAGTCAAGGGAACACATAATTAACATTTGAAGAAGATGCTGAGGGATAAAATACTTGTCTTTGATAGGCATCTTTCACATCCCCTCCTACTGCTCTTATGAGCACTTTCACTCATTTTATCCACCTGTTGAATTTCGACATGAATTAACACCGTCCTGAGCAGAAACTTGGTTTGGACAGAGTGCTGGCACAGGAGTGTGTTTGCAGGGCTCTAGCTGGGCCTTGCTGTCATCATTGCAAGATCACTAATAGCTCCTACCACCGAGAAAGAAGTAGGCAGAGGAAGGCACCTGTCCCAGGCACCACCATTTCACATACCAGCTTGGCAAAATCCTTTGGTGCAGGCAGTATTCCCTCAGGAGAGAAAGATCTTGGCATCTGCTGCGCTCTGTGCATCCACCCTCTCCAAGACCTTCTGTGTGGGTCTTCACGTCCAGAAAAATTTCTCTGATTCCTTCACCTCTGTCTTTATCCCAGTTCGAGTACCTTGTGACACTTTTAAGGAGCCTCACCAGCACTCCGTATATATTGAGGAGAAGGTGTTACAGAGCTGGACACCAGTGGACTATGATAACCCCCGAGTGCTGGGAGATATGAGCTTCTATGCAATCTAAGGGATGGATGGATACCCCAAAGTTTGGGAAGGGGATTAGAGAGAGGTGACGCACATTAAAAAACTGGAAACCAAAGGTTCTTCAAAGTATTACTCACTTTAAAAAAATCTTGGCGTGCATGCATCTGGTGTGAGCGAGCATAGGGATCTGAGCTTATTTTTATTTTTTAACAGCTAGTTGTGGTTAAAGTGTTAGATGCAGTTTGGACACAGCACACCATGCCCTCCAGGCTATGTAAAGCAGAAAATGAGGAGGTGGACAAAGCAAGTCTTTAAAAAAAAAAAAAAATCTGTTTTTCTGGGTTTCCTCACCCATATGTGTAAGTTTAGTCATGAGTGAGCTGTGCTGTATGAAGGCCAAATGCTCGGCTCCTTGCTGGTAGAGCCCCATTTCTACTAACCCATTGGCCATCTTTTGGCAGGCGCTGAAGAGTTTTGACGCCCCAGCATTGTTCATTGCAGCAGCTTTCGGGTTTATCAGATAGGATCACTTGCTCCATTTCCTATTGGTTTTCTTACTGGAAAACTGGAAGCGTGTACCCAGGAAGATGATGACTGCATTCCTAGAGTGAATGTACGAAACTTCTGAGGTTGAGAAATGTTTCTGAGCATGCTGTACATGTGAGTAATGAGGAGAATGACTTCCAGAAAGCAGCAGAGCAACTGTCTTTATTCAAGACTTGGGTCTCAGATATTCTCTCTTTTTTTCACTTGATTGCTTTTGCATGTATTTTAGGTCACACAGGCACATAGGACATGGCACACTCCCACCCTAAGAGCATTCTGCAGCCAGGGTTTAATGGCTTGATCCTGTGCAGGGGTTTGCAAACTCTGACCTACAGTAGGTGCACCAGTGCTTTTATAATAAACCTGAAGTCCCAAATTCAGGAGCATAGATGTGGATGCAGACTAGGAGCAAACAATCATGACGAGCATCATGATTGCCTGTCTGGTTGTCTGTTCATACAAAGGTCTGACTTTTTGCTCTCCTCATTCCCTTAGTCCTGTCCACAGGGTGAGAAAATTGCAGGGCACCCTTTTCACCACACTTCCCCAGCACCATCCCAGGCATTCAGCACAGGGACATCCAAAGGTGCAGCTGATGAGCAGATCTTGCCAGCTGATCTGTAGTTCCTACGAACCACCAGAGCATGGCTCTCTGGAGAACATAAAGTTTAAAAAAAAAAAAAAAACAACCTCAGAGCAACCTGATATAAATTACACAGGAAACTTTTGACCAGTTTGGCTCCCTGCTTGTAACAACAGCTTTTAGGAACTCTGCTTTACTGGCAATCAAGACTAATTCCAAGGTCAGCAGATCATAACCCCTTATCAAATGACAAATATTTGCCTACATAACTTGAGTACAGCTTGTGTGACTGGGGAAGGAAGTTAACTTCCACCAAAAGACGTTTGTTTGGTTGGTCGGATTTGTTTGTTTGTTTATAACAAGTGGCTAACACTGGTACCAGAGCCTGTGCTGACACCCCTAACTACAAGTCTCAGTTTTCCAGTGTAACGCACTTTGTTGCTGTCACAGACAGACCTGGTTGCCTCTGAAAATCAGCCTGTGCTAATGAGATACTCACCTAATTCAAGAGCTTCATTCTTTCAAAGCTCTGGTTTTCTTTTCTTACAGTACTTAGAGTAATTCACGCAATTTTAATTTAAAAATGTGAAATGCAGAGTAGTATGTTTACAGTTTCAATCTCTTGCCAAATATTTCTTTTCTACTGTTTTTAATTTTTATTATCGCTTCTTATTGTTAATTGTTTTATTTCAATCAACACTTAAACCTCTAGGGTGTTACGCAATCTCATTCTTGCCAACCCTGGAATTTCACAAATCTTCAGTGGCATTATTTTAAATATTATAAAGAATTTGAGATACTTTTTAACTTATATTCTGGCTTTCCAGGCTCCCGGGTGCCTTCATGTGGCACTTCCAGGCTTTTCCCTGTATCTGTGCAGGCATCCTTTCTCTAAAGGGAAACTAAATAGCACACAGTCCCAAGAGCCCAGAAGCTGGGCCGTTAATTAGGCCATGGACTGTTTCCCGACTCACAGTTAGAGCTGGAAACATTATAGACAATCCAGAAGAGATCAGACCAAGGTCTGATCATGACAATTGAAAGAACATCCTGTAGAGTAGAGATGTATTTGCACTTCAACTGCTCTGCAGAGTGCTCAGGTACCCAGCACAGTGCTTAAAACAAATAAATAACCAGAAGGATGGTCTTTTTAAGACCCGGCAGGAGTGAAAGTGCTTTTCTCTGTCTTTTATGTGTAAAGTTTGCACAGCAGACAAAAAAAAGAAAAACTCACCAAAAAACCAAAAACTAAAAACCAAACCAAACCAAACCAAACCAAACAAAAACCCCCACAAAACCCAAAAAAAAAACCCTAAAAAAAAATTCAAGCAGACAAATGTCTGCCAAAACAGACATTTACCTAAGACTCCTCCAACATGAAAGTTTGTGTGTGTTTTTAGTCAAAGTGTGTGGACAGCTTTAAATAAACGTGAAAGGTTGAAATCCTCTACTGCCACTATATATCCCTCTGTCTTAAGGAGAAAATCCCTAAAGTATGTTTGTTGACAGACTAGTAACAATTGCAGAGTTTATACTGTTATTTACCACCACCACCCTCTCCCTTTTTCTTTTCTTCCTCCTTTTTCCATTGATGGTCTCAAAAGCCTTTACCATACGTATTTTATTTGCTCATTGATTCATCTTAACTCTTGTTTAATCCAGAACAAGAGTAAATGAAAGGTTTCTTTTTCCTTATGATGACTTTTTTTTTTTTTCTGCAGGTACTGTTTGTTTGGAGATTGGGAGGCCTGGGGAAAAGGGGCACTTGAAGCATGTCTCCTAGGACTCCTTATTAAAGGATGGCAGTTTCTTATCACTTCTCATCACACAGCTGTGGCCTCTTAATTCCTGTTGTTTCTCAATATGCATTCTTTAAGCATTTCCATGTTGACAGTGATATAATTTGTGGCATGCCCTCCCCCCTTTCCCTTTCTGTTTTCATCTTATCTGATTTGTTGTTGCAATATTTTTTTTTTTTTGGCTTGAGCTTTTTCTCTGAACTTGCAGGGAGCTATTTTTAAGTTTTACAAAGTTTTAAAACGGAAGAGAAATAAAAATGAGGTCTGGGTGGAAGAATTAGCAGCAGATTTGGGGAATGCTGGCAGGCAAGAACAGTATGGACTCTGGCTGCTTTTCAAGGAGGACGGCTCTGGTCTTAAATGGCTGCTTTTAAGACCAAAATGCAGTTCGAATAGTAAAGCAGTTCCAACAGTTCTGAAAACTAGAGGTGATAAGGTTGTGTTAACTGAAGTGTATAAAGCAGAGGCTCAGAGGGCAGACAGCAGCAAGCAACTCCAGCACAGCGGGGTTCAAACTTCCTCGGGTAAAGCCTCATGGGAAAAGGGTTGGCAAACCGTGAGGGAGAACAGGAGACACAGCAGGAGGGCTAACGAGCTCCCACCTGACACAAAACACAACATTTCGTCCATATGTGACTAAACCAGAACTAAGTACTGGAGCAGCATGCTTATTTAACTGGAAAGGAAGGCACTCAAGAGGTGGTAGTCATGGCTAACACACAGTGGTTCTCACGGATTAGGGTGTCCTTAGGATGCTTCTTGGTCTCCTGCCCCTGAATGAAAAATTGCCGTTGTGATTTGCGCACGACGCTGAGAGATGGGCATTGGGGGTCACGGCTTCATGCTCAAACACAGACTTAATGTGCAGTGTCAGGTGTCTGGGATAGTCATGGCAGCTGCTCAGTTCGGGGAAGGAAGCCATGGGAAGGACAGCAATGCTACAAAACCTTTCAGAGCAAGGGAGGAGGGCACGACTGGAAAGTTTCCTCCCTCCAGTAGTCTGGGAGCTGTTCACCCCTGGAGCTGGGTTCACATGCAGTTTCTCACCAGTACCAAGTGGACCTTTTGGACAGTTCTGCAACATCCCTGGAAGGTTATTTTCCTTTTTTCAGTAGCTAGCTATGGATTTAGGAATGGCAAAACTCTCACCTCACCTATTTCTCAGCCTGTGTTCTCCCTCCACAGTTATACAGTGCTCACCATGACAGTATGAAGAGTGGGACTAAGAAAATAAGAGAATGGGGGATCACTAGGAATATAATAGTTACTGTTATCAAATTAGTGATTCTAAAATAGAAAATAACAAAAATAATCTTCCTCCCCCCCAAAAACTACCTGATGTTCCTGCAAGCCAGCACAAAAACAATCTGCAGTAGAGCCAATAAAGCTGCTAAAGAAAGCACCCACAGAACATTTCAGACAAAATAAGGAAGGGTTTTCAATGGCCAAGACATTACAGCACCATCTGAAATTCCCTAATGTGCCTGTCCTTAGAAGGTCAGCATGAAGAATTAACTGTGCAACAGAAACAAACAGGCACACAGAGAAAGGGAGTGACTTTGTGCTTTTGCATTGTGTACCCATGGCATGCCCGTTTTCCTTGGCTTTGCTGATGTTTTCCTTCCTTCTAGGCATTGCTACTCAAGCGTGGGGCAGAAGTAGAGCAGTTGTCCTCCTCGTGGTCTAGGCTTGCTTGTCTTGCTGGAGTGTGGAGCCTTGATTTTTTGGTGGGATGTCTTCCCTCTTTCCTAAAGTTTACTGACTGAATTCTTTCTTTTTAACATCCCTGCATGACTCAGCCATCATTGTGATAGGACCAATAGAAACAGAGAGGATCCTGATAACAGGATCCTGATAATCTGTGGGCCGACCTGTGCATGTCGATGCCCAGGATAGTTTTGCTAACACCTTTAAAGGGTTACAAGGCAAGCTGAAGACCAGGCTGATGATGATTATTCTTACCCTGGGCCTTTAGTCTTGGCATGTTTGCCCGTGTCACTCATTGAAGTGCCCTGCTGTTACAGCCTGGATTTGCACTGTGCAAACAGATCAGGGGCTGTAGCTGGATGGCACAGGGATGCCAGTGGAGGGAGGAAGAGGAGATTGCATCCCAGACATTGAGGAAACCTAAGAGTGGCAACTCAAATGTATTTACTGGTACCCAGGCTAAAACACAACATGCCTTTGTTTTGTTGTAGGGGGTTTTGTGAGAATTTTCCATCTGAAAACTGCAATACCTCAGAGTCAAGGGATTAGGTCCTTGCTTCCAATTTCCTTGGCTGTAAAAACCAGATAAAACTATTAGACTGTTTTCTTTGCTGCCCTTGTTACTCTAGACTGATCTCTAAAACTGATATTTCACAGAATTGTACAATGTTACCCTGGAAAAGGGCCTTGGGAGATCTTCTACAGCATCCCTCTGAAATGAGTATTTTTCTACACATTTCACAGAGTTTCTGGGTCTGTTTTCAGTACTCCTCAGTGGTTTTTATTCGGTAAACAGTGATGAGGTTGCTCCCTCACAGACTTTCCCAGCCTTTTGTTGCTGTTCTTGCTCAGCTCTGCTCCCAGACCACCTCACCTATATCCTCCCTGAAGTACAGCTTCCAGGACCAGACCTAATGTCCAAGCTGAGGCCTCAGCAGCATTTGGTGGCAGTTAGGATTGAGGAGAGTAATATGGGCGTGGTGGGAAGCTGGATCCGAGGGATCCCCCGGGATGCTGTTACTGCCCCTTCCTCCCTTGGTACTGATGCTTTGGAGACAAATCCTCCAGGCTCTGCGTTAAACATGCAGAGACTTAGGCATCAGGGTGCTTGTCTAGAAGACTATGGCCAATCACTAGTACTCATAAAATGCCAGCTAACCTCACAAGAATCTAGTTGGTTTGGGGGTTTTATGCTTGAGCTTCCATTGGAGAAGTCTGGGTTTTGTTCACATCCACCTGGGCATGACAACACAGTGTCCTCCAAGCAGATCTCGCACCTCAGCCTTGCCAAGACTTGCAGAACAAGCACTGCCCTGTCTCATTTTACAAGCTGAAAGGCTGTTTCCAGGTGTCCTCTGAGTTGTATCTTTTTTTCCTACACTTTTTGTCTTTTTTCCTCCTATTTCTCAATCCATTTATTGTCAACACACGTGGTCATGGAGAGATTCCTCTCTCCAAAATGTACCCTTTAGATAAAAAACGGACACAGCAGTGCAAAGTGTACTGAAATATGTTGCCCCAGACACAGGTTTAAGCTCTGTCTCTACAAGATGTTGGTTTCCCCTTGTACCATCCAATGTTCAGTCATGCAAGGATCAGCTTTCCTATGAATGTTTTAGAAAGCTGAAATCCAGGAGAAAGACTGTTGCTGCCAAATGTGGTTAAAAAGAGATGTTTATATCCTTGAGGGACAAAGCTGAGGCCACATAGTTTGGGATGATTAAATGGCCTTGTTATCTTGCTGGCTTCAGCAAAGCCTGTTCCTAGGCACTCCGTTTCGAGCGGTGTCTCAGGGTGGTGCCGGCTTTTTAAGACTCAAGGGTCGAGATGAGTGCCAGGAGGCTGGACCAGCAGGGAGTCCTGGATTGACCGGGCTAGGCTGGCTTGGGGCCTGGCAGAGGTCACTGCAGCATGCCAGGTGGCATCCTGGTGGCAGCCACAACTCATGTCCCCACAGTGCTAAATACCAAACCGGGAGGCAACGGGGCACCTGCATCACACCTTGGTGTGCAACTCCACACTCATGGGGATGGGGGTGTGGGGTGGACTTACCTGACACTGATGAAAAGTGTGAAAGTGGTTTTTTCTGGACATTAAGGGAAGCAAGTCTCATAAATTTGAGGAACAAGCACCTGGAATATCCTTCTAGGTTCAGGCTGGGGTGGTCTGAGCTACTTCCATTTACTTCTAAAGTGCCCTGAACAACAGCAGTATTTTGTTAACTGATTGCTCAGTACTGACTTCACTTTTTCTGTTGCATCAAGATGTGTATACTGAATTATAATTAGATAATTTATCTCTTTTAAAAATGTATTTGGTTGTTTATTTTATGTGCTTCAATTTATTTTTCCAGCGGAGTGCATTTGCAGTTGAGGCTAGGAAGGTGTCCAGTTTTTCTTGTTGCGCACAAACTTGGAAACCTAATCTTTGACCTCAACTTTTTTCTTTTCAACAGAGCAACTTTGCTTGTTGTTATTATTCACAATTTTATATTTTCTTATATACTTATTCCCAGCTGTGAACGGGGGGATTTTTTTCCCAGGAATTCTTGCTTTGCTGGGCACAGTCTGGCACTAAGCTGAGGTGCTGGTGCCCTCTACTGAGCGATGCAGAATGTCAAGAAAAAAGTGCGTGTTTCAGCAGTTCGTTGCTGCCGTGACCATCATCCTCTCGAGCCTGCACTCTCTTTTTTGCATTTTTATCAAGTTTGAAGAATTAAGAAACAGAGGCCTGCACCTCTGACTCCCCCAGAACCGCTGTCAGTGAAGCAGAGCTAGCAATTCACAATGTATTGTTCAGGAACATGGTTGGGTGTATATTCTAAACTCACATTGCCTAAGTGCAAGTTGCTTGCGTTGCTTTTATTTGTAGTGTTTACTTGCATTTGTAGTGTCACCGCGTGCCATAGGCTCACCTACTGCCCTGCAGATACTCTTTCCCTGCCTTGTCCTCTTTCCCTGCCTCGTCTCACTGTGTGTGCAAACTTCAACGTGTCTGAGCCTTCTCTTTCAGCAGCATTGCCCCAGCCAGCCCCCTTTTCTTAGAGACTTCACCAAGACTTTTAAGTGCATTGAGGTCTGGACATGTACGGCCAGCCAGGCCTTGATCCTTCATGCTATCCATCATGATGCAGAGTAGTAGGAAGGAGAACTGTGATACTTGGTATTTACAACTGCATCAGCTGATTAATGGTTAATGGTCAACCACGTCACGGTGTAATGTTTTTCCACTTATTTGTTAGGAAGATGTCACAATTTTAAGCCTCTATGGGAAGTCTACCTGCTGAGAGATGGACGTCTGCTTTGTTTTCCTGAAGGACTGGGTTGTTTTCTGAGAGTTCTTCCTGGAGAGCTTATGGCACTTATATTTACAATCATTTAAACTAATGGCATGCACAGTGAGCATTTAGTTAGGAAAAAGTTGACCAGTTTGTTTCTAATTGAGGTTGTTGTGGCCAGGGTCTGTCAGGACTCTGAGGAATTTGGCCCACATACTGCATCATGCAGGGTGAAATATAAAACACACCCAGTGGCTTCCTTGCCACACACAGGCAAGGAAACTCTGATAGGAGTAGGTTAGAGAAGCAGTTTGCTTCAGTTTTGGCTGAAGAATGGTGCTGTGATAAGAGTGGTGCTGTGGATATCGTGCGTGGCACAGCGAGGTTCCCCAGAGAACTGCTGGTCCATGTGAGTGGGACATTGCACAAGGGACAGGAGCTGTTTAACCTCAAATAGGCTGAGATGCTACCGGACAGGGCTAAGATTAGATGTCTTGTGTATCATCTGGTCAAGTCATGTTTACAGGTCACTGTGGGACTGGCGAAGCTGGTCACACAGCTCCCAGGCCCTAGGATGTGTGGTTGGTGAGAAAGATCAACAGAGAAATGAGAAGGACCGTGTAATCTGTGGCACAGCTGCCTCCTAGCGACAGTCCATAGTGCACATAGAAAGTGGCATTAACGAGGCAGAGAGAGATTTGCTCCTGTGTTTCTCGTTCATTTTTAATCAGCACTTTCTAGTGCCTGAACACTTTAGTCTCAGTTTTGGGACAATACGTAACTTTAATTCTTAGACACCCTGAAAAAATTCCTGGGACGACAAAAGTGACAAACATAATACAAATCTGCCTCTTGAATAATTTCATGACCTATTTGTCTAAGAAGATGAGAAAATAATACGCAATTCCAGCTATTCTGGATAATTATATTCTCTCTGTACTGTAATTACTGCAATGTCAGGATGTTTTTTTCTACACTGAGCCTGGCCAATGGTCACATTTACTTACTCACAGACACTGTTTGGATTTGACAGGGATTTCAGACTAGAGCAAACCTAAATCAACCAGAGACTGCTTATGCAGTGACTGTTCAAGTGACATCCACGAAAAACAGCTGACAAAGTAAATGTACATAATGCATTTAAACTAGCATGTTTTCTACGATGCACTCAGGTTAACTGCGTGGTTGGGTTAAAAACTGCCTCTTCTGAATATGGATCTCCTCAGCAAATCCAGTCATGATCCTTCCTGTCAAAACACAAGCAAGCGGAGTCTGCAAGTGGAGGAGGAGAATTTTGGCAGAGCTTGGGAAAATTTCAAGCCCAAGACTAAACTGGCAAAATCTTCAAGTTCAAGAATTACAAAAGCACCTTTCGTACAGGAGTTGCACTATTTTTCAAAAGGCAAGGTAGGTATCTACCTACCTAGCTTCTTTCATAGTGAAAAGGTAGGATTTTGGGCTCCTGTTAATTTGAGGAGAACTGCAGTATACTCAGATGACTCAGTTACATTCAGCTGTAGGCATGCCTGTTTGTGTGAAGCAATGAAAGCATCTTAGATATTTGAGAAAAGCAAGCCTATAAATAGCAGCACAGTTTTGCTACAGATGGGTAGAAACTCCAGCCCTTCATCTCCACATTTCATGCTTTGGGGCACTTGACATCCAAGTCTGACGTTTGCATCATTAAAATGTTTAGAGTCCACCTACACAAAATTGTAAAACATGCAATTTTCGGCAGACGTTACTTAAGTCACATCTTCTCTCTCCCCGTTCCCCTGCCTCCCCCCCTTCTCCCCGCTTCTGCTGTTAAATCCTATAGATTTTCACAGAAACTTCTTTTTATAGACTCTCTTTATTAGAGCACTATCCCTGCTAAGCGCTTCTATGAAATTCTCTATTAGACTGTAACCACCTACAGTCCCTGTGGTATCCTGTTAGATTTTCAAAGTTGATTTCATACAAGTTTCTCACTGAGTACATTTTAAATGTCAAATTATAACTTTAAGCCTGTGATAGTATAAATAGTAATTTCATCCCCTTCCTTCCAGCTTTTGGAGGAAACTTTTCCTTCCTTCTGCACACACAACCTCCACAAGCTGTCTGATGTTTCCTGTCATAGTTCACAGAGAAATTTGTCTTTTGAGAGATGCAAACCATTTTAAAAAATCAGCAATAAAAGGAGATTTTAGAAAGTTACTATTATATAAGGGAAGCTGAACTATTATGTAAGAGAAAGAGTGCTGTGGAAAGGAAGAAGTGCAAAGTGTTCTGCAAACTTAACTCCTTGAAGGCCTGACAGATGATTATGTCCTTGAGCTTGTCTGTTTTTTCTAATAGTTCCAGGTTGATTGAATGTATCATCTGTCTGGAAACCTCCTGTATTGGTTTCCTCAGACCCCGGTGAGACACAGAGATGCTGCCACTGCAGCCATTACTTGTATTATGGCTGGAAGGTGTTGCAGCTCTGCGGTGCTGTGGTGGTGAGGTAATTTTAGCAGACAAGGTTAGGCACCTCTATGTTTTCAAACAAGAAGCCAGACTGATATTGACCTCTATTCCTCTGTGTTCACACAGTCCTTTCAAGTTTCTGTTAGCGTGGTAACTCACAGAAACGCTTTTGCAGTCTGAAAGCAGTATCTACGGCTCTTTCACCAGGAGTCCTCCAGCTGCCCTGCCCGCCCCTGCAGCTGGATGTTCCACTTGGTCAAAACCAGCTGAAGCAGGGCTCCTGGAGAATCATTCTCTTCCTGACGCAGCCTTCCTATCTATCTCCATGGGAGTAGGTAAAAGCACTGTGCTGAAATTGCCTACCTAATTCTTTGCTGAAGTCTGACCCCAATTTTGCTCGTTTGGCATTTATGATGTGCATACTTCATATGCAGTGTCATGTGCTGGATTTACAGGTCACGTGCACAGAAAATGCAGAGTGAAAGAAGACTCCCAGTTCTGTCTTTCTAAAGACTCAAGCTAGAAAATCCTCCAGGATGTGAACCACGGGAGATTTAACTAGCTGGTTCTGTTCTTGAATGAATTCTTCCCCAGTGTATTAAGAGAAACATTAATTTAAGGTTCAATGATGTTGATGTGACCACAGAGGTATTCGTGTTACTACATGCAAAACGCTGGGTTTATACTGCCCTCTTCTGTAGTACATTGAAAGTGAAAACAGAATTCAGGCCAGAAACGGTTCTACGAAACTAAATCTTATTTAGTACCAAGGTTCCTTCTATGGCATTTTTTTCTCCCCGGGTCAGCTTTTCCTTCTGATTGCTATTTGTGAAAATATTGTCCTTAGACAGAACGTAACATTCCATGTTCCTTTTTTCCTTTTAAGTTGGCCTTTGCTAATAGCTCTTCTGCAGAGTAGGTGTTGCTTCCCAAAATACCACAGTTACGTAAAGCCTGATTGATATGAGCTAAGGTGGGCAGAAAAAAGTTATCAAAACCTGACTGTTTGAAAGAGAATAATGTATTTTTGTTTAAAGCAGTGGGAGGGCATAATTACCTGCACAGAGGATAGGAAAGATTTGAGCTCACGTTGCTGACATGAAGGTCTATAGAGAGCAGACCTCCCTTTTTGTGTGCTCTCCTGCACCCCGAGGTATCCACCCCACAGCACGAGGGCTTTCTGAAATCCCACTGCAGCCATAACGTAGCACCATGCTGTGTATGCAGAGCCCATGAGCAGTCAGGATCATTACACCACACATATAAAGGTCTCTGGGCACGTTGGCATTGAAGGAGGGTACAGCACCTACCCAGGAGGGGTGCAGCAAGTCACTGTGTGGCTGTTCTGTGCCCTGCTGTGCTTCCCCCACAGGGCCCCAAGCTGGCCTGGAAGAGGGTTTGCCTCTCTGACCCTTATACAGAGAGGCAAATGGGGTGAGGACTTCATAGATGTCTCATGGCTCTGAAGTTGCTGGAGGGTAGGGTAAAACCAAAAAATGCTTCAGTGAAGCCTCAACACCTAGAATTTGTTTTGTGTTCAAGGCATGCTTCCTGTCAAGGGAGAAGAGAGAAGCTGGAAAGCTGGCTTTAAATAAAGACAGGTGCAAATTTCCAGCTTTAGTCTTTTAGGAGATTTTGTTTGGATTTACCACTAAGTTTAAAGGGTAGCTCTTAAAGCCCTTCCTTTAAATCCCTAAGCCAGCTATTTGCAGCATTTCATTCTTCTGAAACCCTGGGAATCCTATTTTTGCAGTGTCTCCACCAAGCTGTCACGCCTTCGGCAGCTGTACAGAGGTGGCTGTGGCCACAGAGAGCTCTGTTTTAGTCCTATGATTAGGTCTTTCCCTGCGAGTTCATTAAATTCAATGTATCAAGAAGCAGTTTTGCTCACTCAGTGAATTCTAACAGAGCCAGAAGGACTTGCACATTGCAGCACATTGCAGATCTGAGAAATATTGGAGATGGTCTTCAGAGAAAGAAATCCAATAAAAGGGTCTCTTTGCTGAACGAGTTATTTTAAGACACATTTTCACATCTTAATGATCCTTCAATTACCAGCTTCCTGACCAATAATGAAAACTGAAGAAGCAATCCAATTTGCAGTAGCACTACTTTTTTTGTAATTTTGCTTTATAACCAATATTCTCATGAAGAAATAACAAAGCAGTGATACCACCGCACAGCCGTTATTGTTGTTGATCTATACTTGTGCATACATGTGTCAGTCTTTTAAAATCCTTTGTCAAAGCATTTAGTTAGAGGAAGGGTACCTTTGAGCATTACTTTAGTCCCTGATATTCCAGTGGCTTTACTGTTGCTAACATTTGTTCTGCTATTTTATTCCTGAGTTGAAAATACGAGTAGCAATTTGTCAATTTGTCAGCAAAGTTTTCTCCTGGAGTGTTAGCAGGTGTTTTGCTTCTCTCTTTTCTCCTGCACTGAAGATCTTTCCCAAGTACCATGGAAAACTGGAAAATTCTATTAAGGGTCTGCAATACATATTCTTTAGACCTGCTTGGCTCTGCTTTTAATGAATTCTTTTTTTTTTTAAAGTCAGTTTTAGAAAAATGTTTTTAACAGGGATTCCCTTGCAAATTGCTCATACACTGTCATCATATTTTTCAAGTTAAATTCAGGTTTCTGCAATGTCATTCTCATCACATTTCCTAGAGAATGTAATTTCCCTTTTGTTCTACTTGGAAGCCAACAGAAATTCATTAAAAAACTAAAAGTGAGTTCAAGAAGCAAAGTTCAGCTATAGGTACAAACTTTGTCCAAGTCGAGATGTGGTGCAGCTGGAGGCTCATTCCAATAGCTTTGGTGGCAGAGATGAGCAGATGTCACTTGGGAACTACAAGGTAGCTGCAACCAGCTGGTCAGGGTCTCACCAGTGCTGAGGTGACAGGGAAGAGTGTTTGGCCCTTGTGGTCTGTGGCCACTTTTTCTCAACCAGCCTCTCTGCTCTCAGCCCGAGCCCTGCAGGCAAATAAGACTGAAGGGCTGGTAAGGAGCTGCTGGTTAAGTTCAGAGGAAGAATGGGGTCTCTCTCTTATGGCAAGGAGCCAAGCCGCAGCTCTCTCTCTCTGCAGAGCCAAGCCCCCAGCCAGCATAGCACTCCAGAAAATCCAAGGTATAAACAAGTTTTCACTGTTATTGACCAAAGCACAGTATTTTTCTCCGCTGGGAGCCAAGGCTCACTGAGAGCTCCCGCTCTGTTTGCAGTGAAAGAAGGGCTTTCACAATCAAAAGGCTCAATAGAAGCAGTTGCTACGTGGGAGGATATTGAAAACAGTGATTGGAATCACACTTTCTTTCTTCTGTCTCCTCTATTGTTTGAACCCCAAGAATTGCAGGGACATGGCTGCTCTTGTGACGAAGTCTATTTACCCTCTTCTCTTTCTCTTATTTCCCCGCTTCAGTCATTAAGGTTTGAAGAATAACTTGAAGTAATGGCACCGAGGGCAGAGGGGTTGTGTTTCCCAGCCCTTTGCACTATCACAAGCGTACACCCACGTCTCGTGGGCATAAAACCTGCAGCAACTCTACCACATCCCGCACCAAGGGTCACGTGCCTGCTCTGCCTCGGGACAGGACAGGGAAAGGTGAGCTGTTCCTGTTCTGGGGGTGCGTGGCTCACTGTGTGTGCCCTGTGGCTCCCTGGGCATTGCACTGAGTCCTTGCAACATCCCCTGTGATGCCACCACCAGCAACTCTGGACCGATTCCAGCTGATCATACAGATGTACTCCAGCCCTGGTTGTGCTGGCACAGAGAAGAAGCAGTCTGTGCCTGTTATTTGACTGGCACAGGACGAATCCCCCATTTATGTTCTAGAGGAGACAGGGACCATCACCCCTCTGTCATGCCACAGTCAAATATTGTCTGACCCAAAACCTCAGAAGTCCTTGCCTGGACTTTAGGGTAAAGCCGTGGGTATTGCTCTTAGAAGCTTCCCAGCTCCTGTTTTATTTCATCATTGTGAAAACAGAATTAGGGCCCTTGTTACGACCAACACCTTTTGCTGGCACTTGCTGAAAGATTTGTCTAAAACTTAACTCCAGTTACAGTGATAGGAAGAGAAAGTATGGCTGTAAAGCTGAGAGTCATACAATTTCCCTTCTCTTTGCCAAAGAGAATTTGTGATCAACATCATGTAGAGAATCACATTTTCTCGTGCCCTTGCAAGGGAAACAATTGCTAATGGATCTTGTGCTTCGGCAGCATCTCTCTCCCTGCTATGTTTCTCAAGTGTGTAGGTAGAGCAGCAAGCATGTGGAAACCTTTTGTAAATTAAAAGAGAAAATGCAGAAAGATGAGAGACAGAAAGTTATGTGAAAAGTACTATTAACCACTGACTTCTGAAATCCTGAAGAAAGAAATTGGACAATGAAAGCCATGGTAATCAAGGAGGCTGAAGGCATAATTTTCCTAAGGTAGGGAACTGCACTGGGTTCAAACCTCTCCATGTACTTCTGCATGCCTGCACATATTTGCTGAGGTGAGAAGGACTTTGAAACATGTTCTGGGATTATGCGTTGTTCTTTATTATAATTACTGGTGCTACAGCAGTGCCTAGCAACTCTAACGAAGTATCAGGGTCTTATTGCAGAAGTCATTGTGTGAAGGAAGAATTTAAAAAAAAAAAGTGACTGTCTTAGGCATTTCAGGCAGGAAAGAGTAGGAAATGAGCACCCAGATTGGCAGTGTGTCAGCAAGTTTTAAAATACGAGTCCTGTGAGAAATAAAATATGTGAAAACCAAAGGTTGCCTTTCATATATTTAACTAATAAGAGGAGTCATGAGGAGATCCTAAGCAAGGAGAAAGAAATGAGGAAACATTAGACCAGCAGCAAGGGAAATGTCTGAGGCTATTTTAAAAATCCTTGAAGACACCTTTCAGGAGAAATAAGGCCAATTTTACTGGGGGGAGAAAATCCTAGTACCGAGCACTGAAAATATTATTTCCACCTCCATTCCTCATGTTCATATATTTCTAGCAATCTGGACATGGTATATCCATGCCATTTTCCTTCTCCTTAATATCTAATTGTCACTGTGCTATTGATCTCCTGCCCAGTGATGAGTGGTTTCTAAGCACAGCATACAAATCATCGAGGGGACTTTGCACTCTCTGTTTAATAGTTTGGCTTCAGGATATTTCCTAATTTCTTTTTTTTTTTTTACCCTACTGCTCCCAGTGGCTCACCATCACTCCGCCCTCTGACTTATTTTTCCCATCTTATCAAAGAGAAGCTTCTGTGCCGAGCTGAAGCCACATCATTTTTTCCACGGCTCCCCTGTTCCCCAGCTAGGGCAAATGTTTCTGGAGATCAATACTTTTTATTTTCTGTGGTCATAACTTCAGTCCTGTTGCTTTTCAGTGTAGTTCCTTTCTTGCTCAGTGCTTTGCTGAAACCTTTGTCACAAAACTAATGCCCTGATTAATTGATAGATAATAAGACTGAGCTGATTCCAGAGGTAAGGGGGAAATCCCAGGGAAATATTCTGCATGCTTCTTTTTAAAAGTCTCTAAGGCCCCCAGCCTCATAAAAGTGCACAGGGCTAATTAAAGGACTTTCCAAAGAGCAAGTGTCAGAGGAATGCATTTTTGCTCTTCATCTTGACCATGAGTAACAGCTGTTACTCAGTTCACAGCCTGACATGAAAATCTATCCCTTGCAGACAAGGCTATGAGGTAGAGGAGGTTGGATCCTGTGGCCAAATAACTGCACAGGTGAAGCACAACCTTTCAGAAATCAAGAAAATCAATCATCAGAAAAAGATGGTGAAGATTAAGTTGCCTGATGCTACATTCCTTTGGACAAGATGTGGTACAGAGGAGGAGACCTAGCTGAGACCAGAAAAACGGAATTATTCAGGGTTGCTACTTCTCAAATAAGAGGAGACTCAGAAGTTATTCAAACCCTGTATGACTTCTCTCCAAGGCTCATGATTTTTTTAGCCCTCCAGTTATATCTACCAAAGTCACATGCCTCCAAGGCTGCAGAGGCCCTGTCCATCCACAGGCTAGTACCAGCCCATTTCCCTCGTTCCCTTGGCAGTGTTACTGTATCATAATGCATAGGTCCCACTGTTTAATACAGACATTGCTGTCTTGCTTTCAACCTGGTCAGTCTGGGTTGAGCTCCTGCAAGGAGGGACAGTCCAAGGCCACAGGTGGTGCTTTCAGTTCCTGTGGTTCACTGGCTTGTCTGCTTTTATTCCTTGACAGGGAAGAACCCACGGCTATGAAAAGCTGTGCAGTCATGAAGGAATCCAACACCTCATAGCTGTTAAAAAGTTCAGTCCTTGCTGAAACTAAGAGACGGGCAAAAGTTTTGCTGAGTGTCTTGTGAAAGTGCCTCTCCTCACCCACCCCCAGATCTGAGACGGAAGAACTGACTGAGCTAGGAACGCTGCTGTTCTCCAGCACTATAGAGAGATACCTTGAGCTGTTTCACTGTGTCCCAAAATAGAAAAATACACATACACAGCTGACATCTAAACACTTAATGCCTCTGTATGCTGTGCATTCACCATAGTTCAGTTCTGTACTAAACCACTTTTTAAAATGTTCATTATGTGGGAGAGGATAAAGCAGGGAGAGCACAACCTCATTCAGGAGCATAAATGGGTTTCTCTGGCAACCATCACAAGCTGCATTACATAGTAACTAAGTGTAGAAGCATCTATATTTAGGTTCTGGGTCTGCTATTGACCTATCTTTTTTGCTGTAGAAAATTAACATGTATCTCTGCATCTAGTTTAGAGAGAATCCACCCATCCACTGCCGGCGAGGTAGAGATGATGGCTTTGAAATTTGAGACTGTCAGACTAAACTCATTCTCCTTCCCTTTTTATGTTTGGGGTTTAGTGCATTTCCAGTCCTTCGTAAGTTCTTAGCCTGCTCCAGACCTAACAATTCAATTTTTTTTCAGCTGTGTCTTCACTGAGCAACAGATGACCATCTGCCTGAAGATGCAGGTGGGCAAGCAGCGATCATAGAAGGGTTCGGGTTGGAAGGAACCTTAAAGATCATCTTGTTTCACCTGCCTGCCACGGGCAGGGACACTTTCCACCAGATCAGGTTGCCCAGAGCCTCATCCAGCCTGGCCTTGAAGATGCAGTGTGCCACTCTGGTTTTCCCAAGCCGAGCAGTTTGGAGACTTCCACCATGCGGCCCTTGCAGGGCACGGTAAGCCTTAGAAGGCCTGGAACTGCTTGTTCTTTCCACAGCCCATAAGCCCAAGCACACAAAGGCCAGCTTCTGATTTCCATCAAATGATCTCTGAAGGTCAGAGCCTGGAAACACTTCAGCCAAAGAGTGAAAGTCAGTTGCGTGTTTACCGAACGTGCCCAGCATCACTGTAGGTGCTTAATGCGTGGAGAAAGGGTAACAGCCCCATTTATGATCAAGGTAGCTGATTTCAAAATGCCCATGGAATCTGGGAGTGCAAATGGTTGCTAGAGAGTGATAAGGATCACCCTTTCATGACCAGCTTCCAGCAAAATGTTTCCGTTTCAGCACCTGAAATAATGCTACCTAAAATCACGGGTCCCTTTTCTGAAAGAGCTGATTCTATACATAACACAGAGACATCAACAAGAGCAACACCCAAGGGAGTTAAAAATAATTCTGAAATATTCTGGAAGAAATTAGTTATGAGGAACTGTTCTTGATGGTTTTGTAATTTTAAATTTTTTATATCTTCCCTTAATATCACTTGATTTCTGTGGTCATCCTTTCTCCAGCTTACCATGGAGAGATAATTACAGCAGGTATTCTTGGAAAAGGAATAATGAAACTAATTACTGCAAATCACATGGAAAGAACAAGATCTCATCTTTCCAAAAATTAAGAAGTAATGCACATATGCTGCAGGGAATTATCCACAAACAGTAACTAAAGACAATAACAACTCTGTTTATACACATTTGGCAGGTGTATCTCAAATAATAGTGAGAGCTTGACATCCAGAGATTAGCTCATGGACTCATTATCCTTTGAATGAGCCTAATGTTTTTAAAATTACTAGGTCGAGCCTCAGTCTGACATAGGAGTTATGCAAGTCTTCTCTCAACAGCCAGCCTATATGAAGTGCTCTTTATTTCCCGATATTTTTTTTCCATGGGTTATTTGGCAAATCTCTGGGTGAAAGGGCAGCAATTTCACAATCCACAAAACAAGTTTTTGGCATAAGTTGCCACCAAAATTTATGTATTTACTTATTGCTCAAGCCAATAGAAATGTTTTGTTCTGAACCCAAATGGTTATTTTAAGTCTTAACTTATTCCACACCTTCTTCTGGAAATAAAATTTATATGGAAATCGGTGACAGGTGGACTGAATGAGGGGGCACGAAGCTGGCTGGAAAACCCTCTGAACTGTCAGGCTCCAAGGGTGGTGCTTATGGGTCTGAAGTACAAATGGCAGCCACTTGTAGAGTACCTCAGAGGTCCCTACCAGTGCCTGTATTGTGTGGTGTCTGTGTAAGGGACTGGATAAGGGGAATTAGTGTTCTCTCTGCAGGTTTTCAGACCATGTCGAAACAGGAGAGCAGTCAATATGCTGGAGATCAGGCTGGAGAAATGGGCCAAATTGAACCTCATGAAGTTCAACCAAGGGAAGCACCAAGCCTTGCCCTGGTGAGAAATAACCCCACATACAGGACAGGCTGAGCTCTGACAGGAAAGCAGTTTTGCAGGTGAGACCTGGAGGTCCTGGTGAACATCAAGTTGAGCATCAAGTTGAACATGAACCAGCAATGCATCTTTGCAGCAAGGAAGGCCCACTGCATGCCAGGCTGCATTAGCAAGAATGATGACATGATTATTTCCCTCTCCGCTGCAATTGTGAGACCACAGCTGAGGTGTTATATCCACTTTTGGCCTCTGCAGAACGAGAAAAACATTGACAATCTGGAGCCAGTCTAGCGGAGGGCCCCACGAGGCTGGAGCACATGGTCTAGGAGGGGAAGCTGAGAGAGCTGGGTATGTTCAGCCAAACGGGGAGAGGGTAAGGGGGAGACCTGCTGTCTGCAAATACTGAACAAGGCTCTCCTTGGAACTGCATGCTGTAAGGACAAGAGACAACAGACACACGCTGAAACATGAGAAATTCTGACTTATTTAAGGAAAATGTTTTGTGCCTGTGCAACTCTTCCTCTTTCCCCAGCCAGTCTGCTGGGACAGCAGTCCCTTCTCCTAGGCACCAGCCAGCTGTGATAACATGAATTATAAACTTTTCTTACCTGATATCTGGATTCAGGAAAAAAACAATGAAATTTCAGCACTGACCAGACAGCCATGACAAGGGCAAAATTCCTTCCCTGAGCCCCAAAAGACCATCAGAAAGGCATCACACCTAATCTCTCTCAAATTACAAAGATGAAGGGCAAGAGCTCTTCATCTGACTGCAAAATGGTACCCAAAGACAGGTTAAAATGCCCAGATGCTTTCAGAGGAAGACAGGGGACCCTTCCAAGTCTGTGTTCCTTTCCTCCTGATGGGCTGGTCCGAAAGGCTTATGATACAGCCAAGTGTCCGACCCACCGCAGCCACCAAAGGCTGAGCTGTCAAAGGAGACAGGAGAACTGCTTGACAAGACTCAAGTTATTATTTTCTACTCTTTGCTGGGACAAAAATTCACCCTGATCTTCAGAGTTCTGTAGCCTGAAAGACAAAGTCAAGAGTAAAAAGGAAATTTTTTGTTCCTTCAAGATGGCATTGGCTAAACTGGAACTTTATACCCCGCAAAAAAATGCAGGCAGAAAACCAAGGTTTTTGTTGGCCAAAATTTTTAAATCAGAGGGAAAAAAATCAGCCAGCTATGTGTTTTCCAGTCTAGGACTAGGCTGCATTACAAGTGTTTAGGGAACTGATGCTAGTGGGCTAGGGATTGCTGTTACTACTGCTTACAGCAGTGGGGGTTTGTAGCTTGTGAGAGACCAACAATATAACAAGCAGATGAAATGTGTGGACTGTTGCCTATACAGCACCAACATCTTTATAAAAGAAACATCTTTTTTAGGCTTTACATCAATTCTGTCACAGACTTCCAAGAATAAATCATCCCTCCCCTGCCTAGCTAACATGTCAGCCCAAGCATCAATCTGTAGGCTTAAGTCACTTAAAAATGCTGATTCCAAAAGTCTTATTAGTTTACAAGAAAAAAAAAAAAACAAAGAGATTAAATTAAACTATAGGTTTGCATTCTTCTTGAGAACATATGCATCTAATTCCTGCCTCCACTTGGAATGGGAAAAAAAAATAAATCAAGAACCTCCCTTGAATTCCCTCCAAAAGCAGCCAGGTGAGGGCTAGCTAACATATATTCTTAGTTGAATTAAACCAGCCATCACACCTTTAAATATAATGTGCACAATAAATTAAACTGTAAGTAAGAGACTTATACATGCTATTTTTCATATTATCCCACAAATATCCTGTGAGAGGCTTATATAATAAGGGGTAATTCTGCATAACATTGGAGCTTTTTTTTTGCTTTTTTTCTTTGCCTGAGATGGATGGATGAACCTGACAGTGGTGCAAAGAAATTAACTGTGTGTCTCTTAATCAAATTATGGTATTTTATTAGGTTTTTAATTAAGATCTAGTCAAGAAAAGTAAGGACATAGGAAATGCTAGTACTAGACTTAGATATTTCAGAAGAGAAATCACTGGAACCATTTTGCTGTTGTATCTTGCAGACCACTGAAGCAAGATCATCCAGCAATTAATACCATAGACATTGTCATGAGGGGCTTAAGGTGTTATGCCCTTTAATGCTGATCTTACAGCATAAGTTTTTGAGGAAACAGGGATAAAAAAGGAAAGGTTCTCCTTTTGGAGAAATTGTGGTTTGATAGCTGACAGATAGGAATCACTCAGAGCTTTGAAGAGAAAGCAGAGGTACTTCTCCAGACCAAGCTGAATGCCCACAACTGGTACATAACACATTCCTGAGGGGGATTGCAGAAAGGTTTTATGCTGTCTTGTAAAGACAGGTGCACAGAAGTGCCTGGAGGGTCTTTTCAAAGCCTGAACAACTTCTCTTATATACTAAACTGCTGCTTTTGACAAGTTCCAAGTCCTTGAAAATGAAGCAAGAGTGATAAAACACAGCCAGCATTCGGTCACGACCCTAGTCACAGCCCCTGCTCCAGGGAGGCTGCACATCGAGCCTCCCCGCCTGCTGCTTCACCCACAGCACGGAGGTGCCAGAGATGAGTCAGCTTCACAGCTTCAGAAGCCCTTGGAAAACCAGCCTGGTTAAAATCACGGCATTCCCACAGTATCCACTGCTTTCCCAGGATAGAAAAGGCAGGAGTCTGGGATTTTAATTAAACATTAACAGTAAGGAATTAACACCTTTTATGTTTGAAGCTACCCTGCAGCCTGCTTGACACCCTGCACCCTCGCTACTGTTCCCCAGTAGTTTTCTGCTGTTATTCGCTCCCTTCTCGCTCTCGAGGGGGAAGCACCAAGGGGGAGGCAATGCCCTGGCCATTCCTGTAGGCATGGAGGGGTGGTCGTGCTTGCTGTGCTTAACAACTCTTACCAGAGCCTGGATGGACGGCGATCAGATTCATCCTGAACACAGTTTGACTGTGAAAGGATTACTGGCTAGCTGAGAAGCTGTTTTCCTCAATTCGTGTCACATCTTTAAAGAAACGCCATGTAAGATGAGGACTGGTCAATGGTCTATACATGATGTACTAGCAGACAAACTTTTTTGCAAACTTTTTAAAGTGGCTTAAATACTGCTGTTTCTGTGTCCAGCTGTAACTCCTTTCCCCAGGACTTCTCCAGCCTACTGGCTACAGTGGGAGTAACTACCAGGGGCCGGGGTGGGCGCCGAGGGACTGGGATAGAGAGAAGGTCTGTGGGAGAGGGAGCAGGCTTGGAGAGGGTGCAAAGGCGTGGGACACCAGGCTGGGCTCTTCCTCCCAAACGCACCATCATGGTAGGGCTTGCTCTGGTTGCAGCTGCCTCTAGAGGGCTCATTGCCTTGTCGGAGAGACAGCAGCTTTTGTTCTCGCCTCTGAAAAATACTCCATGCGTCGCACTGTTTTTCAATCTCCCCTTTATTTCCACTCAGATCTTCAGTGGCTTGACCCCAAAAGCAGAGGTGCGGTGTGTGAAGGTGTACGCCCTCACTGCCGTCACCGGTGTACAGCATGCATTCCCCATCGGGGAGGCAATGGGGACGTGCTCCCTGTCCACCTCCTGCATCCTCTCGGCGCCCTTCAACTCTCCGAAACTATAAGGCCTTAAATGCTGCACTCCACTGCACTTAAAGCCTGCCGAACCTCTGCTCACACCAACACTTCTTCTACAGAGCTAAGGCACATGCGTGCCGTGATTCTTCATTCTGCTCCTTAAGATGGGCAGAACAAGAGCATAGAGTTCCAAGACCAGTGCCACAACCAGGTCTTGCATCTGAACAAAATTTCTGATCAGAATAAAGAGACGCCCAGACAGAATTTGTGCTTAATTAATCCCATGCTTTCTGATGGCTTCCTCAATTGAAGGACCTCTATTTCCAAACATATGGAAGATATTAAGGACTGGCTTGCTTCTCCAGGATCAGTTGCTAAGTATATACTGCATAATTTTAAAGCTTTTTTTTTTTTAATGTGGGCAGGAGCTACACCTGCATGGAAAATTGTGAATATGCCGCTTTAACACTGTTAGCACTGTTTAGTCATTCTTGTGACTTTCTTTGTGAACTGCACTGCATTTGTCAGTTTTAGATTTCATCTGCGGTTGTGTTGCCCATTTTTTTTAGCTTTATCTTACTGCAGGATAACTTTGCAAAGAAAGCAACTTAAAATCTGAAGCCATTTCTTTTGCCTAGATTTTATAAGCTTCAAAAATCTCTAGAGCTCATCTGCATCTGGTTTAGACTAGTCAAACGGGATGAGATCATCTCACTTGCTGTACAGCACCTCCTTACATGGAGCTTTTGCCATCTGCCGCCAAAGGCAACAGAAAGGGTCTTGTTGGCAAGGTCAAAATGGGGACAGGCCATCAGTCCCCCAAAAGGCCACATGGTTTAGCAGTGGTGCAAAAATCCCCAGCAAGTCCAGGCCACGAATGTCAAAAGCTAAGTCTGGTAGCACAAGTTTGCCAGCAAGTCCTTACAGCAAACTGATCTTCCCCTCCTGTGAGGAGGGATCTCCACCTGTCCCTCATCCCAGTGTGTGTACCCCCTTCCCTCAGGGATATCACTGGTTGGGCTCATTTGTCTCCTCTTTCCAAGGAATGGAAAGAGCTTCTGACAGGGAACAGTCCCTGCAGTGAGGAATGTAGATGAGGCTCTGGCTGCTGAAGTTCAATCCTCTGGCCTAAATCAGTGAACACTGTACACAACAACAGTATAAAAGGTCTTTATTGAAGCAAGAGTGTGAATCAAAGCAACAGACAAAAAAACAAACACCAAGCATCAGAAAGGGAACAAACATTTGACTCGGCAGCGCTGTGTGCCAAATGCCCCGGCACACAACGGGAGATTGTCATGTTGTTGATGGTATTTTGTCATAATTATGTGCAATTTGCTTACAATGTTGTTCAGCAAAGATAAAATAATTATCAGTCTTTATTTGGCTTCTTGCTGCAGAGTGACTGTTTCAGTCCTGAAACAGTCCTTTTAATCTGCAGTCCTTAGTGCCTCCATGGTGAGAAGGTGAATATTTGTATGGACATAAGCGACTGGACTGTGTATTTCAGAGGCTGCCAGATTGATTTCATGCATTCTTGGAGGACTAATTCTCTGGGGACTGCTCACAATTGCTTTGGTGCCCTTGATTGATAAACTTTGTCTTGTGGCTCCGTGCTTTGGAAAGCCAATTTGCATGTATACTGCCAGTGATTATTCACTCATTATTTTTATTGGGGAATCACACACAGGTGTCTTCTGAAAAGCTGTCCTGGAGGTGCTACATGAACATAAAGCTGTATGATAGTTCTGCCACAAAGGTTTTTCTGGTGTCTAAGAGGTGAACAAGATCACTCTCAGCATTTGCAGCTGCTGCAGAGCTAAAAGGAGAAGGATACCTTCTGTAAACAGTGCTTTTTATTTGCACAGAGCTCATAGGCAGACACATTTCTTGAGGGAGTAGAGAGAAACACAGTAAAGTCCTCATAAGCGAGAGCACCTTCTTCCTTTGGGACCATTTGGGATCAGTGTAGATATTAATCAGATAATCTATGCTCCTCTGCATCATTTCATTTCAGCATCTGGAGATGCCATCAAGTTGTCAGGAATTTGATGTTCGCTGTGATTTCGGAACATTGTGTTGACTTTCATTACTTGAAAAGAAAGCTCTACTCAGTCATGCTAAGTTTTCTTGTAGAGACTTACTGATTAAAAAAAAAAATGGAAAGAACAAAGTTGTTTGGAGAAAAAGGGCCGGTTTTGGCTTCCATAGACTCATCATTGTTTTCTAGGACAACTCACTGTAACTGCCTGGAACAAAGCAGGTACAAGGACAGCTGAAGTCCTCCTGCTAAAACTCCTCTGCATGCTTCATTCTCCATCACATTCTGCCTGCAGGCTACAAGCAGAGATCCAGCCAGAGCATGGCATTGTGTCTGTGATTTGGGGTCAACTGTGACCCTGCGGAGTTTTTGCATCTTTCCAGTGGTGCACGGAGGACCAGAGGTGGGCTGTACATTTCAGCTACCCTAGAAGTTGCCTTACTCTGTGATGGAAGCCAAATTCAACAGAAAAGAGGAGAGAGAGCCCCAAACTGATAAAGTGTGTGCATCCCAGGCTGCCGAACCTGCCTAGCCAGCAGCCCATCAAGATTCACTGAGCTCAAGGTTTCTGGAGCTAGGTGCTGCAGAATTCATTCCAGTGTATGAAACCTCCTACCAGCCTGGCTTAGGGTTACCCAAATACCCCAGTGCTTATTCACTGCCACTTCCACTTTGACTTGCTTTAAGATTCAAACACTGTGATCATATCCCACAGCTTTCAATGGATTTGACTGGCGTCAGACCCACCTGGCTCAGGATGAAATTTTTAATGAAGTCTTAGTAGAATTGGCCCATCCTGGAGAACCAGTTTATTTCATATTAAAATGAATTATGCAGCCATGAAGATCATTCATATATGCATATTAAAATAGTCAGATGTTTCCTCTGTGTGTTTTTGATTTTACAATTAATGGAGCATTCATCATTCTTTCCCTTTTAAATGGCATCATGTAAAGACAGTATAGCTTAAAAGAATTCCAGGTGGCAATGAGACCTGTACTATGTAATGTTCCCAGCTAGTGGTGGGCTTTGAGTCTATAACCACCAGCTGAGATTTCGTTGCTCTGTTTCAAGGTGAAAGACCTATGGATAGCAATTTGTTTTGTTTCATACCCTTTATCATAAGAAGAATGCATGAACCCCTGTATGGACCAGTTTCTTACCAAAGGATGTGTGCTGTCTTATCTCTTACATTTCAGTCTCCTGGTCCCAAAGCTTGCAAGTGTCTACAGTATGTCCCTTCTTTTTTATTAGCCTATCAAACCAAGAGGCAGAAGAGTGGCTTTCACAGAAACAGGCCAGTTTACAAGCCTTCAGTATAGTGTGAACTGCTTTAATAAAATACTGCAGCAGTGATTTTGTTCCTTCAGCCTTCATAATTCTTTGGATCAGATTTTTAAGACAGTATTAAAGCCACCACCAAAACAGTGTTCTAGCTACTAAAATAGCTAAAAAAAACCTTGTTCAAGACCCCATCCTCGCTAGTGCCTGATTAATAAGTTGAGTTTTATAGCCCAACTAGATAAAACTGATTACTGTGAATATAAACTCAGAAACCAATTTAGTCGCCAAGTAGAATATAAGCCACATTACTGGTACAGTTCATAAAATGAATAGCTTTCAGAAACACACTAAAGTCTTCTCCCTCCTCCTGGTGACTGAAATGTTAAAACAGAAACAGTGAGCATTGGAAAGGTTCCCTTCTGGCTCCACATTCATTCCGGGTGATGGAGTTAAGCTTTCTCTAGCAAGCCCAGTTCCCTTTCCCTGACGGAAACCCTGTGTTTGGTGCAGAGAAACCACTTGAAAAAAAAGGGGTTTGGGTAATTTCATCTCAGTAATTCAATGAGCCTAAGTTGGGACAAACATAAATTTACTGATTTTTTCCTAGAAATGTCTCAGTGTTAAATATATTCTATTGGTACCTAGGGTGAATGTGGGTAAAATTTGCTACATACAGTCTTAGTGTGTTTATATGTACACACTATATATAAAAATGAAACATATATGCACAAATTTATTTCTTAGATGCTCCTCTATCAGGTGCTCAGCTTCCATTTCTATAGGATAAAAATGCTAGTTAATACTATACAGTAAGGAAACCATATTCACTTGGAATTCTAGCCATCATCCTAAAGCTTATGGATATGATATATGCAGAATACTAGGTAGTGTTCTGCTTACATTTCAGAGAACAAAGCTTTAATTTTTAATGCTGCAGAAATGCTCTTTATCACTGTCTTCCGTATCTTCAAGCATATCAGCATTTCATAAGTGTTGCTAAAACAGTTGCCCAAGGTGCAGCTGAACATCTGGACCACTCTCTTTTTTGCATTAGGCTAAGTATCCAGCATGGCAGGACTAAATGTGCTCATCCCCAAAAATAATTGTTCTGTTTGATGCTAAAAAGGAAGTGAAAGTTTCCTAAATACTTCAAATTTTTGCTTTGAATTTGTATAACAGAATTTCCAATTGCTTCAGCCAGGGAAGCTGATGCCCTCTCCTAAAAACTGCTCGGTGGACTGTCTCCAGAGGCCACCACTTTTCTCCCTGCCAAAACAAAGCGTGAGCACCTAGGATGCGATTACTTCCACTTCAGGGAAGACGTGTTTTATGCAAGCTTTCTGCTTAGGACAAGATTTAGTCACTGGTAAACCCTACAGTGAGTCGATGGTCCAATAATGGATGGGTCAGAGGGTCTAGATGCCTTAAAAAAAAAAGTAATAAATCACTTAGATGAGCAAAAAAAAAAAAAAGGGCAGTAAATGGACTGAGCTCTGAGTATTCACACAAGTATACTTAGAATAACACCATCATATACAAAAATGGTATGATCAAAGGTATTTCACAGCTTCACTCAAATTTTGGCCATAGCTCTGGATTTGAGAAGGTGCTGGCACCTGGCATTTCTTCTGCAAAAATAGCTTGCCAAAAATATCCTCCCACTTTGCTGAGTTTCCCCATCCCTGAAAAAACAACTGTGTCCCTTGCATACATATGTTATAAAAGAGTATAAGCCAGTTACAAACCACTCTCTACCAAGTGTCAGACCTAAGACATCTCTATTTTTGTATACAAAAGCTATTACAGACCATCTGCAAAGTATTTTTTTAGTTTCTGTAATATTTTTAAATACTATTCTGAACAGACTTGCTAGACTGTCTCTTTCCCACTAATCTTTGTTGCACAGAGAATCCAGCTATGTCAGAGGCAAAGCGTTCTGCATACTGGGAAACCACATCCAAATGTTCTGCATGGCCTGGCCTCCTGGTGCCAGGTGGAGTGGCTCACACATAGCAAGAGGACAAAAGTGCAGCAAGGAAATCCATCAGGCCAAGGTGGCAGCCACATTTTGCAGATTTTTGTCTTCATATTTGGTCTCCAGGCTTTTCAGTACATTGCCTAACAGTAATAACTCTGTGTGTAGAATACCCTTGGGGCAGGAAAGAACAGGCTTCCTTGCACAAGGAACCTTTTCGTAGCACTTTAAAACTTCTATCAGAATTTGACTCAACGCATCAAAATGATTAACTCAGTCTTGGTAAATTATTTGACCCACAGATATTGACCAATGAAAAATGCCTGTTTTTCTCTGCATACTCTCACCCTGACATGTACCAACAGGTAATAAACTATTTTACTCCTATTTTCACTTCAACAAATGTCCCTTAGAGCATTATTTTAGCTCTTTCAAAAGAACCACTTAGAGTAGATATCTGAAAGTAACTTTATGACTATAAAAGCTTCATTAACTCAGACTTGATTCACATCAACATTTCAAAAGGGAGTCCCTTTTCACTTTCAAATGTTCTTCCAGTCTATCAACTTTTACATCACTCTCAAAGGCTGGCTCTAAGTCAACAGCTTAATTTCCCAAGCCAAGCAGCAGTACATTGGCTTATGCTACTGTATGGGGGCAGTTTGCACTGGAAGGCTCTATATTTAAAAGAGTGTAGACGATAATTTGACAATAAATTGTCCCTGAATACCAAGCAAGCACACACACACACATGCACAGGGAGACAGAGGAAGAAAGCACTTTGCAAATAATAGGATTGAAAGCAATAAACACTCACAGCATTCGTGCCCATTTAAAAGGACAGATGGAGCTTCTTTGGGCCTATCAGGTCAATAATCCACAAACTAAGAAGGATTTATGTGATAGACTGTAATGGCTTAAATCCACTTTAAGAGGAAAGGTTACAATAACTTGGAACAATGCTCGGTATATTCAGGAGCCTGATGTGGTAAATAAGAATTAACATAGTTATTTAAAAATCAAACGAACAGGTGAAATAACAGGTTTTTAAATGCTCTGTTCCACTGATCTTCAAACTACCTAAGCTTTAATACCAGATGTCACAACAGTGAGTCAGAGGCAGGCTGGCAGAGCAGCCTTTCCCCAGGGAGCAGTGCAGGGCCCAGCCTCCCTTCTCTTCCCAACTTGAGAAAACCAAATGTGCAACCTTGGGATACAATGGGAAGATGCTTATTGCACATGTTGTTTTGTCTTTCTCCCTGAGTTGACCTCTTGGCAATCCCTAACCCCTCAAAGGCTCTCACCTGCCATGAGAGCTTAAGGAGGCTTAAAGGAGGCTACCCAGGTGCTGATTCCCGAAGGAAAGGGGCAATGGTTTCCACCTGGTCAGAGTGGGTTGTCCTTACCAAGTTTTTTACAGGAGCAGGGTGGGTAGGGTTTCTGAAAATTTTGCTTCTTCTGTTTGCTCATCATTCTGGCAGCTTGATCTTGGGTTAGGCAAATGCGTGACAGAGATTTCATGTGTTCCTTTCTGACCAAGAAGGAGCAGAATTTCTTGGGTGCACTATGAATCTGATTTAATGAGGTAGGTGTTTATTTTATTGCTGTATCTGGATGTGAGTCTACACACTGTAGCAAATATGAGTTAAAGCTCTCTTCTACTTTGCCGGGTAGTTGTCTGTTTCTGTATTCTCTTTTAGAGAGCCTTTCCTGTTTACAGATTCTTGGCTGTGGCCTCCTTAGATTTTCCTACCCCATTTCTTAAATCTCATCTATTCATCAAACTACTTTTTTTCCTTCTAACTATATAACATATACAAAAACTTCTATACTGCTGTCAGGTCGGCAGTAGTTTCCTTTCTTTCTCTGGCCATGCAATAGTTGTTATGACCACATCTGTCAATATTGTCACAAGGCATTAGCTGTAGAAGGCATGCCCTTCCAAGCTAACAAGGGAGGTATATTTTATGGTGTTTAAAGCCTAGGGTAGGTATGAGGAATACAATCAGCACCTCTTACAGAGAGGCATTTCCCCTCGTGCAGAGCAGTGGGCACGTTTTCCAGCATTCTGGTTGAACCAGCTCATTTCAACTTTCACCCCAGAGAGCAAAGCTCAAAGTACTCTTCTTCCTCTTGTTGCTGAGTAAAGTTAATTGAGTGATATCTGAGGCACACAGATACTCGGGATCCCATTGTGTGTCCCATGGAAGTTGATAAACAACTGCAGAAAAAACAGAAAAGCCCCAGGGAATGCTGTGAGTTGCTCACCATACATTTATATTGCTCCTTCTCAAGTTCTGCCTGCAGCCCTGGAAAGCAGATGGTTAAACACACTGAGCTACAGTTTTCTCCTTCTTTCAAGAAGTTCAAAAGACTTACACCCACCAGCAGCAGAAATTTGTGGGAGCTGAACAAAGGAAGGGTGCTAGGAGTTAACTGCTTGAGGTTGGTTCTGCGTGCTTCTTCCCCTGATGTGTGAAATGTACGTGTATGTATAAGATATAAGCAGCTTGAAAGATAGAGGGGGTTATTAATTGAAATGTGTTCCTTTTTTAATATATGTATATACAAATGGAGCCTAGTCTGTTCTGAAATGTGTTTGAACTACAGAAAAAATGAAGTACTGGACTTCAGTGTGAATTTGATTGTTTATTCTATTTGTATACAGTGAGGCTGGAGGGAGAAGGGGAAATAATGGTAATCTAATTGGTCAGATGCTTTCTGTAAGGACAATACCCTGTTTTTATTCAGTCCTTGTTTCTGTGTCTTTAGATCAAAAATAATACCTCTTTAGGAAGATGGGAGGGGAAGAACCTATCAGGTGTCCAAGAGAACTTACGTTATTTCCAAACACAGAAGTTTTGTAGCTGTTGCTTTATTTTCTCTCTCTGCTGAACAAGAGGTCGGGAGCAGCATCTTTGAATGTATGAAGCTTCTTCTCAATTTCTAACACGCTGTCATTCCTTTTCCCACTGAGCAATGAAGGAAAGTCCTACGTAGGAAAGCTGAAGAGAAGAAAGGGTTGGGGAGGTTTAGCAGTTCAACATACCTGGCATTCATAGTTACTCAGTGGAGAATCTGAACAGGTATTTAACTCAGCCTCAGAATTAAGGGCACGTTTAAATAATCTTTTAATTGGGTCCAGGATTACAGCTGAATGTGAAGAAGGTTTTCTGACAGACATAGGAAGAGAAAGAAGTAATTTTGATTTGAGATGATGAATATTTAAACAGAAAATTATAGCATTAAGGACTAAAAAGAACCACTTGTGGTGAAGATCTGTCTTGATTGGTCTGAAACAAAGGGATATTTTCAATCTGAGTTTTCTGAATAATTTTTAAATACATTTTGATAGTAATTTTAAATGGATAAGTTGTTTTGTGCTTAAAAAGCAAAATAACCTCACTATCAAAAATGTCCATGTACAATGTTTTTACCTTTTTTGCACGTCATGCAACCCCCAGCCCAATGACAGCTACTTTCCAGAATAAACGTTTTGGTAAAATTGACTCAAATTCCAAATAAATATTTCTGTAACTCTGTACGGAATCTTTCTCATTTCAAACAAAGATTTTGTCCAGCTACGATCTGGATGTTGCAGGAAACATTAATAACACTTTGCCTCTCTAACCTACTGCCCTGCACAATCCTTCAAGTGCCAGGGTACATGCTGGCTTAGAAAAGTGATTCCAGCGAATGGATAACTGGGAGTGAGCAGCGCAGCAAGAGAGGCAGTGTGTCGGTGTCAGCAGCAAGGCATCAGTCCGTAATGGTGGAGCAAGGGAATGTTTGAATGGAGCTACTTGTCACGCACTAATGCGATGAACACGGAAGTCTGGATAAGGCTGAAGGTCAAATTTCTGATAGGTACACGGGGTACATGTTCACTGGCTCTGGGAGACTGAACATCACCGTGCAGGCAAAAGGGTCTTGTGATGAGGTAAGGTAGAAGAAGCAATGGTGGAAATATCAAAAGTTCTCAGGGGAACTGCTGACCCCATTGAACTGGCCGGGAACTTTGCCATATGAAGTACTCCAGTGCCTTTCTCTGTATTATGGGACCCAGGGTCCTTCTGGGTTTGCGTGTCAAAGTGTGCCTCATAGCTGCAAACCGAATAGGAGCTTACCTGGGCATGTATTCTGTTTTCTTCTTTGCCTGTCTTCAGTCCCCTGCCCCGAGCACAGGCTGTTTCACACAGAAGCTCAGCTATGAGGGATGTCAAGCCTCATCATATCCTAACAGGTCCCTGTCTGGGTCACAAAGAGAGAAAAATGTTCTGACATACTATAATAGAATGTTGCCTCCCTAGTGGTTAGGAACTGTGGAACCATGAGTCGCTCCTCCCTGCCCCTGCTCAGGATTCCCCAGGTGGTCTCGCCCCATAAGCAACACCAGATCAACAGCAAGGAAATGAACTCCTGTTGATTATTTTATGTTTATGAATGCATTCAAAACTTTCCATATGTGAGGGGCAGATTACTTTAATCATGAAACTTTAAGCTGCTATTTATAACAACTAGAGCTAGCTACATCTGGTGCCTCTGAGCTCAGTCCCTTCATGCAAGTGTTCGTGTCTTTACTTGCTGCAGAATATTAGGATTTCCATACCCTCCGAGACAAAGGCTGTGATACTTTGTGAGTCCCTGAGATGGCAGGCACTTACAGATTTATCCTGAACATGCAGATGTCCTAAAACATCATCGGTAGAGAGGAAAATAAGCAGGAAAAACTGACTTTAGGTGTTTTGCCTTGCCAGAATATTTTTTTTCCCCCAAGGTGTCATGGGGGCAGAGTGATATAAGTTCCCTTCAACAATTGACCCTCTGTGACAATCCACTTGACTTTACAGCTCGTGCATCCTTTGCATAGTCACTGGAGTTGTTTTAATCTCAGCATTCAAACTGACCGAAGATGTTCCTGCAGCTTGCCTGGAGCCCAAAAATAGGCTCTCCGCAGCTGAGAATTCAAACTGACCCAAGGGTGTTTAGCAGTGGGTAGCTTATATTTATCAAGTATTTCAGGCTTTGTCTGTGCCTTCTAATTAAATCAAGGCAACATAATCATACAATCGACATCATAAAAATCAGGTCAACGTACGCTTCCATAAATTATCGCAAAGCATCTGTCGCATGCTTAATCTGCTTTTTAAGTGGGGGGCTGCCTTTGCTTAAGCCCGTGTCTTAAGCTACTGCTTTAGCCCCCTGTTGTTTGACAGCGTGTGATGGGAAGGCAAGATTACTTATGCTTGTATGTACAATATGCAGGGTAGAAGCAGCTGACTCATTATCGAGCAGGATCTCTAAACAAGTTGTTTTAATGTTGGAACTGAAAAACTAGGATCCACGGTACCAGCCTTTCACGTTTTTAAAGGTAGAGCAGAGGTGGGGGTTAAGGACTTGCTCACTCTTTGGTCTGCAATTGTCACGTAGCATTTTAGGACACAGAATTTTGTGCGTTGCTGGATTCAGTCCATGTCACTCCATCTCTCAAAGTAAACAGTAGAATTTCCCTCTTTACTCTGTCTGCTGCAGCCATGGTAAAGACAAAATGCTGGGAAAAACTGCTTTATGTTGCATGCACTGTTAAGAGGGAGGAAGACCTAGCAAAAACTATGTGTCTGTCAACCTTTTGCCTGTGTACCTGTGTGGGCTACCAAAACCTTGGAGGTAGACATCTGTAGAGTATAGAACACCAGTTTTTTCTCCTCCAATGTCAAGTGAGGATATAGAATAGCAAATAAAACTTTCACTCCAGCCTCAAACTCACCTGCTAATGTGTGGCTCTTGGAAAAGCTGCAGGAAGGGGGTAAGAACTGAGAAGGTCGTTGTTGCAAAGAACACTTTTGGCAATGCTTCTTGTTCTAAGCAACTTAGCTCAGGCTGATCAGACACTAGAGAGTACTGCATTTCATCAGCAATCCTGGTTGGGCCAGGCTGCTACAGGCATTCACCACAAACATCTGAATCAGCACCATTAATAAGTAGCAAAGAAGGCATCATCTGGACCACACCAATTTGTCCTTTGCATACCTCCGTGAGTACAAATGGAGAGTTGATTTTAATTAAGAGTGTCATTTTAGGATTCTTCTTTGGTGTCCTGAACAATAGTGTCTAACAATAATGGGCCTGTCCTTTCTGGTGAATGGCACCATCACTTGTAACATCTTATCACCTTCATTGTCCAGGCCTTGTTTCCCTGAGGACGTGCACCACTGCTCTACAGTGAAACAGGATCAAGCAAAATGTTACCAGAATTGGGAATTGCTATGTTCACAGTACTGCTTCTTGTACTCAAATAATATTCTGCTTTAACAGTGGAAAAAGCAGGCAGCCAGCTTCCGTAAGGGCTGTGACAATGGACCTGTCAGTCATCTCAACATTTTTATTCCGAAAAAATGGGTTTGTTAAAATCTTCTAGGGACTTCTTTCACTGCAGTTGCATATATTTGCATAGTGATTCTCAGATAAGTGCATGCCAATAGCCGCTTCTGTGAACAGATGTTGACAGAAGTATCAACAGAAGTATCAGAGGTACGTGAACAACAATGTCTTTTTGCATGCACGGAGAGAAATGCATAATCTAGTAGTATGCTGGAAATTTGTTAGTTCTGCCTTCCAACATGTCTATCAAGTCACTGCATGCTAATCAGCCTTTGCAGAAGTATTGATGCTTCTCAGTAATATCAAGCAAAAATTTAGGATAAGAAAGGGAGAACCAGGAGAGATGTGCTACAGTAATACTGGTAATAGAGACAATGTATGCATATTTTATGGCATCTTATTAAAGAAAAGCCACATTCAATTTAAAATGCTGTATTTGTCAAACAGTGCAGAGATTGAGTATGCTCTTAATTGTTATCATAACAATAATGTAGCAAATATTGAAATAATCACCTAAAACTTCAGTTGGTATAGGCTGTTTTAATAATAAGCGTCAACGAATCCACTTGGCTGGCTACATCTCCCTTGCATGTTGGTGTTATCAAGATGAAGCCTATGAAACAGGGACATTTAATAGAGAGCTCTCACAGGCCAGGATAATGGAATAGAAAAGAGAACAAGTTTTAAATAAAGTCTCAGAATACTTCATGCAGCAAAAATACTTGTTACCTAAAATCTAGTGATAACCTACTTTGCTGATGACAGAAGCAAAGAAGGCTTTTATATGTTTCCAGATATTAATATATTTTTCAGGCCAAAATGAAATTATGCAGTAGGTAGCCCATACTCAGAATCAAGGAAGTGAAATGCATTTAATTCTCTCTGTTTCTATTCCTCCTCTGTTATTCTGAAGCAAGTAGAGAGTGCTATTCCAGCAATAGCTCAGTTTCTATAACTAAATACAAAATCTGAGATGCACTTAAACGATGAAATTTTTTTCCACGTTTCTACTGTGACTAATATGAAATCTATCCACTTTAATTTTTATTTCTCATTGCTGCTTTCTTTAAGGTCGTCCATACTTAGCATTCTCTGAACTTTTTTGTTTCATCAGCGTATGCGGTACTGGAAATTTTGTTTCTCCTCTTTTAATACTTGCTTTTGATTTGTGAACAAAAAAATCAATTTTTCCATTCCTAAAAAGAGTTTAGTAGCACTTTCTTCTTCTTTTTAACATGGCAAATCATTTGAAGCAGACCCTTGCTCATCTGGAACTCTTTAATTGCTGACAGGAAGCAGAAGACTTGATGAGAGCATGCTAAAAAGGAAGCAGAAGGGCAAAAAGAAGAGGCAGGGAAAATCAGATATTCAGTTCTTGAAGATTTGTACTTTAAAGAGTCAGATCCAGAAGTCCTGTCCTGAAGGTTAATTTAACTACTCCAAACATACATTGAGAGTTGCCAGCAGAGGCAACCTTCTGCTAATGGCTGTAAGGTATATTCTTTTAATGCTAAAATGGGTTGCCACATGACACTCTGAATACTTGTCTGAATTTTTGTCCCAATTTGCCAGTCTTGGTATTTTGGGGGTGAGAAGGAAGGAGGCATACAGAGTCACACACAATTCTCAGGTATAAAAAATTCCCAGTCTGCTTTTTTCCCCCATTACAAAAAATGATAAGATCCATTTACAAATATGCTTGCTGTAGATGAACAAGAGATTTCCTACATGTCATAGCTAAAGAAGAAAAGTAGAGTGAATTGCTACTTCACTAGAGTAGGGTCTGCCCCTACTTCACTATGGGTCTGCCTAATAATTAGATATTTGTGAGAGCCTATATCGGAAGTGGCCTGTGATTTCCCTTGCAGTTCTCTCCATGGAGATCTCTTGCATTTGCTACTTGCAGACAGAGAGTGCTAAAGGTTTTCTCTCTGGTTCTTTATTATGGGCGTTTTTTATGATGCAGGTACATATTGTTGTCCTCAAATCTTACTAGAAGCCACACTTCACATAAAGTTAATCAAGCTAATTGTTTCACATCATGCCTTCCCATTTCAGAAAATTTCACCAGGAGTAATTTCTATCACTCTTTGTGCAAGAATTTCTCACAGGGGGAAATTTTTATCTTAGTGACTTTGACCTCTTTCAGAGATGCAAGATTCCCTTGACACTGCTGCAGAAATGTCACTACGAACATTAGACTCCAGTCCATGTTCTTCTTTCTAACTCCTTGGGGTTTCAATCCTCTTCCTGTATCTGAAAACAATAAAATTAAAATTGGCCATAGAGATTTTGAAAAATTTTCCTTTAACATGATTGTTCATATTGGTGAAGTTATCTTGCCACCATTTATTGTAACACCTGAATAAACCTTGAATACCTCAATTTTCTCTGGTTGTCACTGTGGATTGCCCCCTCAGTAAGATGCTGACAGGCTTTGACAGCATTTATGAGCTTGTAGTTGGCACAGTCGCAAAAAAAAAGGAAATATTTGTGCTCTTGTAATTATATAGGTGCTAACTCATTAATTGCTGAGAATATTATACTGTGAACTGGCTTTTTTGTGAGATGCTCAGCGATAACTATGGCATAAGCTTAAAGCAGAATCCCAAAAATTAACTTAGTGACCATCTCTGTTGCTGCCATTAGATTACTCAACCACAGTGATTCTGTTCTATAATACAGTGCTTGTTCTACCAGGTTTTATAGGACTGACTATCATACTCATCACCAAGTGCAGTGATGGATAGCTGTGCTAGGTTCTTTAGTAAAAGCATAGCAGAACATTCAGACTGATGACGTAAGCTTTTGGATCTTGAAGTTTTTAGAGTTGCAACACCTTCCTTTGCCAGGGGTCTTGTAAATATTCTGTATTTTAGCATATTCAAAGTGCAGCAGTCTGCATCCTTAAAGGCATTCAGTTAGCTTTACTTTCTGGGTTTCATTTACATGTTCTGAATATCAATTCAGTTTGTTTAGTTGCTTTTCTTTACAGAAAGAAATTCTCTATATTTTCTTTATATGCCAGTCTTTACAGCAGAGATTTGCTAAGTAGGGTTGCATCTAGAGGGCTATTCATCTGACCCAACCACACATTAGATGAAGCAAGTTGCATTAAGAGATGGCAAAGTAAGTGCCCGAGTCTCTATAACGTAAGAAATAGCTAGAAGGGAAACACGACAAACTACAGAGGAAAAGCTGCATGAAGGAGACCTTGAGCCTTCTGCCATAAGCACAGTCTGACTTTATCAAGGATTTAGGAGAATCACAAGGACAGTAACTTACCTGTAGATTTCTCATCCCTGTTGTTTCTGGCTACCTTCTTTAGTAATTATGTTCTGGTAAGCAGAAGACTAAACAGTCAAGAATAGAGCTAAAGTCATCCTAAGACTTGTTGAAGATGCTAAAATATGAAATGGTTACTTTTGGAGTACAGTGAGTCTGAGCTGGCTGATGTCAAGAAGTGATGTTTAGTAGATTCCACTAAAAATATGTATGTGCGTAGCTATTCAGTATTTTTAACTGATTAAAAAGCAGGGTTTTCAGAAGTCTGGTCTCTGGAACTATTTCTCTGATGAACCTATTTTTCTTTTAATAAAAATAAAGTCACTTTTTGGCAGGGTTCTCCATAACCAATTGACGAGTCTATTTAAGTCTGCTTCCCAAAGTTTTATTTTTGTATCCTATTTGTCACCAGCTAATGAGCAGTGCAAAGTATCAGTTGCTGAAGCATGTGGTTTGAGCAGCACTGGACTCACTGGGCACTGATTAAAATAGAAGTTAGTTGGTAAAGCTCCAAGAATCAGCTGAAACTTGGGTTTGAGTGTTGTTAGAACTGCTTCCACATGTTAGACTATGAATCAAATGAGACATCATTACTGTCTCTTCAACTATGTTTTTAAAAAAATATCCCTGGGCCTTTACCAGGTGTTGTGCTTAGTGACAGTGAGAAAATTACGAGCTGATTAAAACTCTAGTCTTTTGTGCTCTATTTATTGGGGATTTTTAACCAAGCATCTAAAAGCTCCGTGTGTGTTTTTAGGGCTCTATGCACACAGGAAAGAAGTGATCCTGACACAGAGTCGACAACTGAATGTAAGAGACATGAGATAAAAATAAAAAAGCAGGAAGCACTAACAGCATCACAGAGGGTTTGGGGTTTTTTTGGTTTGTTAAGATTACTGGTAAGGTAGACATGTCTGTCTGTCTGTTTAAGAAAGCAGGAAAAAGTTTTGTAAGGATGGATTAAAGACAGGACAATGAGGTAATTGAAGGGGCAGATTGGTGAAAGTGGAAAACTTCATCTGACAATCTTGCAGTGCAGTAATGGAAGAAGTGGTATGTTTGAAGGAAATAAACTTGTCAAGCATCTATTTTTCTAGGTACCTGAAAACCATCCTAAATTCATCCTTGTTCTGCAGAGCAGTGGAAATAGGTATGACTGAAGTGAGTGGTGCAATGAATAAGAGTTTTGCTGAAGTTTGTAAAGGTCTCATCAAATTGTCCTCCACCCTATGCATCTTCCTGCTCAAGCCTGAGACTATTAAAGAATCCCCTGTAACTAAAAGAAGCAGCATTTTGCCTATTACAATGCAAGTAGTGCTTTAGGCTAGGTAAATACTTCCTAGTTCTTAACATGATATTTAAGACTGCAATTCCCATTTCACACTTTATAATTTAGGTATTAATCTTTGACTCATCCCTGACATTCTCCTTTACACCTACAAGTACTTTGGTGTACAGTATGTTTTGGAATTTAACAAAATTAGATATACTGCACTTTGCCAGAGAATGACTAGAGATAGAGTACTTTTTTCCTAAGCTACCCAAGTTAAAAAAAACCACTTCTGCAGCCTTAGGAAGACCGTGTGTGTCAGGGCAGCTATTTTGCCATAACACAGAGGGTCTACATCCACTGGAGATGAATGAACTGTGCAGACAGGAGAAACATTTTTAACCTACTACTAATTTTTTTAATACCTTTCTTGTGTGTGCACCTCTGTGTATGTATGTGTCTTCTCCCTCTAGAAGTTTTATGTTACAAGTATTTCAGATAGGAACAGTTCTGCTTTATCAATTTCATGGATGAGCTCTCTGTATTTCAGGATCTCTCCCAATATCTCCTAGCCTTATTTAGTGACCTATAAGACATAGGTCAGACAGAGAATTGTCTCATTTCTGTTTTTCTTTTCCAGGTTGATTATGTATGTGCTAGTGGAAAATCCATGAAATTTTAATGCTGTGCAGTACATCAACAGCATCTGGTTCAGGAGCCAGAAGCTGACGTTAGCTTTCTCCTAATGTGCCATTGCACTTATGTCATAGCTGCTAACCCCTGCTGTAAAACAGAGGTGGATGTGTTGTCCTACCTGTAATTTGGGTTCCATTCTGTGTGCTGGAGCCAGAACACCTATGTCCTGGAGGAAATAGCTCTCTGTGCTGTTTATGCTGCTGGCCTTTAGCTTGATGGTTTTTGTTTCCTTGTTTTTTCCCCTATCATCATCACCAGTTAGTGTCCTGAACCCCATTTGGTTGGGTCTTTGTGCATGAAGGAACAATAGAAACTGAAAAATCACAGAAAGGAGGAAATGTAAAAACATCAATCTCAGAAGAGTACTGACAATGAAGAAAGTCTTGAGAAAGGGGTGAAAGATGCTGTGGATATACCTTACTGAAATGTATGGAACACTTAGGTATTGTGCCAGTGAGTTGAAACAATGGCAAGACACAGAAAGACTGTCCCTCTAATGGTAATGGTCTTTCCTTTCCTCATGCTCTCCATTATTCCCCTGTTTGCTTCCATGGAGAAAGGAAGCTTTTCTTCTATCAGATTTTGCAACTGATTTCAATGAGAAAATATTTAGATGGTAAATTCTTTCAGGCAGGGATTATTTCTTCATTGCCTGGCACAGTGGGAATTTCGAGTTATGACTGCAGACATTAGGGACTCAGGCAAAATATGAGGAGAAATAGTAATGGAATAGTGCAAATTGTAAATGATTTATTTCCTGAAGATTGTTTGAGCAGATGTACACAATGCTTAGTGGAATCTCTCAGCAAAATCCAGATCTGCAATGAATAGAGGAATGAATGCAGCTGGGATGGAGCTGTCCCTTCTATCCACAGCAGAAGGAATACGTTCAGTTAACTGCACCTTGGATATATGATCTTCTCAATCCCAGGTCATGCCTGGGCTCCTTCTCCCAACCAGCTCTAGGTTTAGACAGGGCAGAGTTTCACAGCAAAGCAGACTGCTGGGGAGGAAGGGAGCCTGTAAAACAGCAGTGGCTACAGAACTCTTTGCCAGAGCTGTTTCATTGTGTGCTTTGCCAAGTAGCTGTTGCCAGGGCATTTCAGTTCCTCCCAGAAGCAGCAATTGCTGCCCCAGCCCCCCTAATTCCCTCAGAAGCAGCAGAGACACAAGTTCAGCTTCTGCAGCAGAAGAAAACTCAGTGCCCAATGGGCTTTTGGCTGCCACTTTTGGGAGCAGCAGCATTTCCTGTTGCCTTACAAGGGGGCAACTCAAGCCACTCTCTATTTCACTAGCCAAGTTTTAGCTTTTAATCGGCTCAGAGTATTTATTAGCCACTCCAGTCTGAACAGACATTTCTCTGGTTACTCTTGAATAAATAATCTCTTTCTAAGGGGGGGAAGGATGGATCTTTCCACTGTGATTGCCCGTCCTCTTTCAGTCCTATCTTATCCCTTTGGAGTCTACTGCTGAATCTTGGACTCACCATTGCTTCCACCATTCACCAGCTTCATTCGGTGAATGTGACTTAAAGGGACGCACCACTAAGTGGTGGTGACAGACATCCTCAGAGAGAGAAGATGACAAGATGTCTGTGACTAGATGATGGGAAGTTATTCATTACAGAAGCACATATGAGTTGTAAGAGTAAAAAAGTTATGGATATGAAAATGGAAGGACACCTCAGTGGAATAATAATTGCAGTAGTCCTGTTGCGCACCTAGGGAGGAATAACCCCATGCACCAGTACAGGTTAAGGATTGATCTACTGGAAAGCAGCTCTGTGGAGAAGGACCTGGGGGTCCTGGTGGACAACAAGCTGTCCATGAGCCAGCAGTGTGTCCTTGCGGCCAAGATGATCAATGGTATCCTGGGGTACATTAGGAAGAGCATTGCCAGCAGGTCAACAGAGGTGACCCTCTCACCCTACTCAGCCCTAGCGAGGCCACATCTGGAGTACTGTGTCCAGTTCTGGGCTCCTCAGGACAAGAAAGACATGGAACTCCTGGAGTGAATCCAGTGGAGAGCTGTGAAGATGAGTAGGGGACTGGAGCATCTTTTATGAAGAAATGCCATGAGAACTGGGCCCTAAACAGGGGAGAAGGGATCTCTTCTGGGAGAAGAGATGACTACAAATGGAAACATGGTAAGTTTCACTTGAATATGAGGAAAAACTCTTTACTTTGAAAGTGAGAGAGCATTGGAACAGACTGCCCGGAGAGGTTGTTGAAGCTCCTTCTCTGGAGATACTCAAAACCTGTGTGGACATGATTCTGTGCAACCTGCTCTAGGCAAACCTGCTTTAACGGGGAGTTTGGAACAGATTGTGTGACAAAATAGGCTTTTTTTTTTTTTTTTTACCAATAATGAGAATATCTGGCTTTGTCACAATTCTCCAGATGATTGGGAAATCCAGTGCATTACTACTTAGTGAAAAATCTTTGCAGAAGACAGACAGGGCTTGAAGAGCAGAGTGCTTGAGGGGCTAGACAAATAGTTATTTTAAGCATCTCAAATGTATTTCTTCGTTATGAAGAAGATGATCAACCATGTTCTTCAAAGGTTCTCACATTTCAGAGCCTCGTGGCTTTCTAGTCACCTACAGAGGACTATAATTCTCCCTTCGGTGAAGTGACTGAATACATTATTTCTATGTGACACATTCTAGTTACACCATCTTCCTCAATTATTCATGATATGCATCAGAGGAAAAAAAAAGGGGGAAAAATTACAATTTGCAGCAGAACAATTGGGAGATTTTAAGAAAAGAAATTCTAATCCTAAGGGTCTTGTAAGACTAGGAAGACCTACCAGGGAGGTTGTGATATCTTTCAAGGGAAGATTTAAACTGTAGGTTAGAGAAACACCAGTGGAGAATGAGCTTGGTAAAGTTATTACTGCTGTGGTGCACAGGGATTAGAGAATTTCTCGAGTCTCTTCCTGCCTTGAATTTCAGTGAACCTGGGCTTTTGTTGCTGTTTGCTGCGCGTTTATTGATCTATCCCACTATGCTCTTTCCCATTTAAACTGCAACTCTGCATTAAGCACTGCCTTCAAAGACCTTTTCCTTCTTCAGTAATCTTTTTCTGGAAGAGCACACTACATCTCTCTTTTATTAAACACACACTATTTGCATGTTCCAGTCCTCAGTTGCTCAGGCTTTTAGAGTTGTTTCCAGCAAATTGTGTTTTCTCATAGGCTCCAGGCATTGGGAGAAAAATTACAGCCTAGAAGTGAAAGTTCGCATAACTAAAAAAATGTTAACTTCTCCCAATATGCAGTATTCACATGGGGCTTGCAGAAGATGGGCATAAAACCCAGATTGATTTCAGAAGTGCCAGCATTTGGCTAGAGGAGCCTGTCACACACAACAGAGACATTATATGCCGTAGATACTGTTCAACTACAGTCCCTTTCATTAGAGATGCTCTAATTCATGCACCATATCCTATTTTCACGCTAAACCATGTACAGAGCATTTTCACAAGCACATGTAGTTCTAGGACAAGGGGGAATGGTTTTAAATCAAAAGAGGGTGGGTTTAGACATGATAGTAGGAAGAAATACTACGCTTTTAGGGTGGTGAAGCACTGGAACAGGTTGCCCAGAGAAGCTGTGTATGCTCCATCTCTGGAAGTGTTTGAGGACAGGTTGGATGGGGTTTTGAGCACCCTGGTCTACAGGAAGGTGTCCCTCCCATAAGAGGGGTATTGGAACCAGATGATCTTCAAGGTCCCTTCCAGGCCAAACCATGTTAGGATCAATTCTCCCTTATTTCTACAGCCAGACAACTCGTTCTCATTTGTTACGAGACCCACCGGAGCCTCCCTGTGCAGATGTTGAACCACCACAAAGAAGATTCCCACTAAGACTTTGTTTCTGTGGGCTCTTAATACAGGAAGTGAGGAATGGAAGACAGGATGGCTCTGAAGTAACCTCTGGAGTAATTGGTGTTTGTTGGCCACTGACTATGTACAGAGCTCAGGGAGAGTAGCTTCCCAGCTGCAGTATCTCCTCAGGTGTGAGAAACTGGAGCAGGAAAAGGAGTGGTGGTGGCTCAATTCAAACTCCACTTGTCTCCCTGGTCAAATCCTGATTAGAAATTTGTTGTTGGATGATTTTGTGGAAAGTTGTTCATAGAGCTCTGTGACAAAGTGTGTTTCTTACGTGGTTCGTGGGCAGAAGCCCTTTTTATCCTAATACTAAAACATCTTGAGTACCAAATCCTTGCCACAGTCAGTGAATTTCAGTTTAGGACCTGTCTTGAAACTGAGATTGGTTTTGTCTGTGTGCATTACACAGCTTGGACTGAACTTCTTATATTCCTGTACCTACACAGGTGAAAAACACAAGCCAAATAAGAAAGACATGGAAAAACCCTTATCACAGGGTTACAGGCAGGGTTTTATAGCATGCTGCAACATTCACTCCATACAGCAATTGTCTCCTCCTTTCTCTAGACTCTGTCGTATTACTTTTTGGCACATTGCTATTTCTACCTACCCACCACTTGTAGTTCCAGATAGAAAACTAAAGTTAAAAGGAATTGACCATACCTTTGCAAGGTCCAATCCCTGAAATATTGTCTAAGCAGCTCCTTTACTGGAAAAGTACCTGGTTAGACCTTCATGTAGCGGAACCACGTTAGGAGGCTGCAGGTATTTCTCAATGGTCTATGCCTACTAAAGGACTAGCACAAGGAATGTGAAAGAGAGATGATTTAGAGGAAGCAGCTGGCATTGTCTGGCTTTAGTCACCATTGTAATGCTGCTGTGCCCACATACCTCCTCCGCAGAAGTTGAGTTTCCTTTGCACATTCTTTTTGAGGGAGCTAGGGTTGTTCAGCCTGGAGGAATGGAGGCTTGAGGACACCTTATTGCTATCCACAACTGCCTGAAAGGTGGTTGTAACAAGGTGGGTGTCAGTCTCTTCTCCCAGGCATATAGCAACAGGACAAGAAGAAATGGCCTTAAGCTCCACCAGGAGAGGTTCAAGTTGGACATTAGGAAAAATTTCTTCACTAAAATGGTGGTAAAGCACCGGAACAGATTGCCCAGGGAGGTGGTGGTGTCACCATCCCTGGAGGTGTTCAAGAAACGTCTGGGCATGGCACTTAGGGCTATGATTTAGTTGAAGTGGTGGTGTTCGGTCAAAGGTTGGGCTCGATGATCTTGGAGGCCTTTTCCAACCTTAATGATTCTATAATTCCAAAAGAAACACTGTAAAAAGCACTATCCTAAGTAAATTTGTACTTCTCGCTTTCTTCCCCATGTTGGGCATCTCTAAGAAGCATAAAATTCTGCATAACTTTTAATTTTTTTCTCTAAATCTACTATAAAGCTACTCAGCCTAGTCTGTAGGTGATACCTGTCCTTGCCAGCTGGTGACTGTTGCAAGACCTCTTGCTTGCAGAGCACTATAATAAAGAATTTAAGAACTCAGGCAACAGCAGAGCTACCCTGTCTCTTGAGTTCGATGAAGTGGATCCCTTACGCACTTGAGATCACTACTTGAGATACCTGGGAGACATTCTGATAACCTGGGAGTTTCTGTTATTGCTGTAACAATGACAGAGACAGTGTATTAGCACACAATAGCTCTCTTCTTGCCTGACTCATGTATCTATGTATTTATAAACTTATATGTGAATCTATATCTTTACATAGTATAAAAATAGCTTTATATATTTCTTTAAAGCTGACCTACTTGAAACGGAGATGTTTTTTGTGCATGTCTGACCATTTCAAAGGAGGTAACAGAATGAAGAAGTTATTACCCAGGATGCTTGCATTTAATAATGATTTCACTGTACGGTGCTCAGCTGTGAAACAGGTATAGATAAAAGCTATAAGGAATAGAGAACAAGCCAGATGATCTGGACAGCCAAACAACTGTAAGCATGTTCTGTGCTACAGAAGGTTCGTAACATAGAGCTGTAAGCAATGGATACATCCCTCCCTTCTGAAAAGGAGATTAAAGAAATCCATACTACTTCTATCTTTTCATTATTTTTATTTTAATATTTTAAGCCCCGAGTTCAAACTGACTTTAAGTAACTTCTAAAGCTATAAGGGGCTGGGCAGAGGAAGGATTTCCAGAGACTGATTCATAACTTTAAAAGATATTTCTATGACAGGGACTGCAGCCTGCAAAAATATTAAATACCGTCACTTTTTCTGGTTTGATAATCAGTGCTTGATTTCTCCTCTCCCTCCTTTTCCAAAGACATTAGAAGTTTTAATACTGGGCATTCCAAGACTACAAATACGACTGTTCAGACAAGATATTTTTGGCCTTTGCTAATTTCCACAATTGCCTTTTCAAAATCAATATTTTTTTAATTGGTCACTTGAGCTTTTTTCAGTGACGTTGAACCTCTGATGCATGTCACTTCAAAAGCATTTTCCAAACATTGTAGGCGTCATGGAGCAATTTTAGCATAAAAAGAAGAGTATAACTAGAGATGGCGGGGGAGCAAATTACATTTTGTATATATAGTATTAAATGCTTCCATTAGTTGCCATAGGGATGGGCAGAAGTTGGTCTGAAATGACAGCTTTTCTGATGCTTGATGTGTTTAAAAGGAAAACACTGTGGGGGGAGGGGTCTTTATTGTTATTATTACCCTGGGATACTTTTATAGGGGAGGGGGAAATATTAAAGTCGTATTTCTCAAAAAAGATGCTTGGCGTCTACGTTAACAGACCAGGCATCACCTTCGCCTCTCTACAGAGACACTGACCTCTAAAAAACACGCATCTTTGTAGCTCCAGGGCTGTAATTCCACAGCTGCTCAGAGCTCCTCATTTCCTTTTATTGTGCAACACAGCAGCTATCACCACAACCCCTCCTACTGAGCGGTGTCTGTAAATCTGCTGCAATAGTAACCCGCGAAAACCGCGTCCCGCAATTACCGCTGCGCACACTCCAATTACAACAGGACTGGCGAGACCCGCTTGTCAGACCAGGCTTTCCGATTTGCCCGCTCTAACATCCACTTGGCTCAAATACTGGAAATCAGCTGAAAGCAAGCCCTGGGTTTATAGTCACGATTTGAACCCTCCACGTGATCGTGTCGAAAAGCTCAGAGGTGCGAGTCACGTATCTCAGCGTGTGTTTTAAGCCTGCAGCATCCAATGTTAAAGCCGTCATTCACGCCAAGCATGACCAGAAGTAGGATGCCAGCTGTGCACTTAGCTGGAATTCAGGTCCCTGGAAATTTTGTGAGGATGGTATGAGTGCCATACAAGGGACACTCGATGGCTTTGCTAACTGAACAATGTGAATACTTTAGAAATTACTACTACACAATATGCAGATGAGAGTCGAGCAAGAGGCTGAATGATACAACTTTATGTTTCAGAAGGTAGTCCATAAGAGAAGAATCTGCCTCCTAAGGATTGAAACTGAGGCAGTGTACTTACCGAGTATAACCCAAATTCACTTTCCATTGATTTTTAGTAGGTTTTTTAAGAAGAACCATGAAATTATTTTTTTTACTCTGACTTCTACACTGTGCCACAAGTACCTTTTTTCTTCATTCTCCCAAGGGTGATGTTTTATTAATATTACTCATCACCCTGTGGAGCACTGAACAAACACTGAATGTTATTTTGAGAAGACCACTCATAGATGGTGAAATGTCATTTGTCAGGGCAGTTGTTTATAGTCTGCCTGACACACTGTTGTGTCAGTTCATGGAGATACACCTCACTGATACGGCTCTAGTGTCTCTAATAATTAGTGAAACTTGGGCAACAGAAAAAATTCTTATTTTTCTTTGCAACAGGATTGACTGAAAACAAGTGCAACCCACATAAAACACTGGACTGTCCTTGCCTGTAGTGTTTTAGAAACAATCTCTACTCTGGTGTTCTGTTAAAAGACCTCTTTTGTCAAGCTGAAGAAGCTGGAGAAGAGGATCTGCATTAGCTGATCCGTAGTGCGATGCAAATTTGGTATTAGTCCTACAAATTCCTGCTGAAGGTGCAAAGAAGGATTGCTCAAAGGCAAGAAGAAATTCTTTGAAATCACGAACAACACGAAGTTTTAAGTACTCTCCTGAGCCTGCAGTGTATGGTGAAGGAGGAGGAGGATGTGGGCAGCAGAAAGGCATGTCTGAAGAGACAGGAGAACTCGTGTAGCCCCCGTCATGCTAATGGAACATGTAGCTGCAATACATATTCCTCTTTTGAGCCATACTTTTGATATCAGACAGAAGTAACTTGACAGCACTACAGTTTCACTATAATTAAGAAAGAAAGAATTAGGTTCCTCTCGCTTGTTATCGCATTTGTCATTTTTGACCTTGCCTAGACCTGCATTATGCAGGATCGAGTTCTTCAAAAAAGCACGGAAAACACAGCAATATGTAGTTCCATACACTTACATATATAAAATGCCGTAAAATACTCACCTTGTGCACACTAAAACAATTGCATCCAAACTTAGTTAAAGGTACAGGTAAGCTTTGGAATAACTCCAATAGTGAAGTACAGTAATATTTGTCCAGGAGTTCTCAAGATCTCTGGACAATTTTGTCAGTTATATTCACCTGTTTCATTACAATTCCTACAAATGCCCCCCTTGTGAAAGATACAGCTCCTCAGTAGCTCCAGAGTAACATAGGGTAGGAAATACAAGACGGGTGGCTGTTTTTCCTGAAGCTCTCATCATTGATCTGTCTTACCAGGGAAGTTAATCTCAAAAACCATAAACCAAACCAAAACAGAAAATGATGCAATTTTTGGAGGATAACACAGTATAAAAACAGGAAAGGAGATTGGGAGCCCCCAATATAAGAAGGACACTTCTCTTGGAACAAGTCCAGAGGACAGCCACAAAGATGCTGAGAGGGCTGGAACACCTCTGCTATGAGGACAGGCTGAGAAAGTTGGAGTTGTTCAGCCTGGACAAGAGAAGGCTCCATAGAGACCTCTGAACATTCCAGTACCTAAAGAGGGCCTGCAGGAGAGATGGAGAGGGACTTTTCACAAGGGCATGTAGTGCTAGGACAGGGGCAATTGGCTTTCAACTGAAAGAGGGAGGTTTAGATTAGATACTAGGAAAAAAAATCTTTACTGTGAGGGTGGTGAGGCACTGGATGTGGATGACCTATCTCTGGAAATGTTCAAAGCCAGGTCGGCTGCAGCTCTGAGCAACCTGGTCTAGTGGAAGGTGTCCCTGCCCATGGCAGGGGGCTTGGAACTGAATGATTTTTAAGGTCCCTTTCAACTCAAACCGTTCTACGATTTTACAGCAAATTATTCAGAGACTGGCATTGATATGTATTATTTACCTATGTATGCCCAGTGCCCTATGAATATTAAATCAAATCATGTTATTTGAGAACTACACCTTGTAGATTCATTAATACTTCATAGTTATGTCTCTGCCTTACATAAAGTCAGTTGGCAAAAAATTATTTGATTTTGTTCCAGCCAGAATGCAAGTCTTAAATTTTTACTGAATGTAATCATGTTACTGTTATGTCCAGCTGCTCAGTTACTTTGGATAAATGTTTATCCCATTTAAACCACCAACCAACTAAAACCAGGTTTATGAACGATCCCCTTTCAGTGCAATTTTTCAAATGCCATCAAGAGACTGTAAGCACACAGTCGTTTCTGGTTTCCCGGTGCTAGTTTTCCCTTTCTTTCAAGGAAGGTTAAGACTGAGATAGAATCTGTACCAAACGAAGGCATTCCCTCTTACATATTTGGCCAGCCACACTATCTTGTGCAGGGAGATAGCTCAAGCTTTGGTGACTGCTCAGTCCCAGGAGGGCACAGAGGATGGATGATTTTGTTGTCTTTGTTTCCAGCAGCCGATTTAGATCCTTTTAAAGTTCCTTTGCCAGAACTCCTTGGAAAGTGAGCAGGAAGTCAAAAGCAATGCCTCCACCTTCTCAGCTGCTGAATGCTGATGGAGCAGTGAAGGAAGGCTTACCCAAATCATCTATTATACTAGGTTCCTCCACTTTCCCTGCCACGGATAGCTCCGTGTTTCACTGCTTCCACCAAGTCACCCGTGGGAGTGAACTAGAGAAAGTTCCTTTTCTTCCATTCCTGTGTAGTTTGTTACAGGAAAAAAATAATCTGGTCATGTAATTGAGGAAAATTATGAAGGTCTATTAAAGCAGAAGAATTTCTGCCTGTATAAGGACTAGAGGATTAGGCTTTAACGTACGTGTTCTCCCAAATTCTCTCTTCTCTGTTTATCATATAATTATGACTTCAACTTCTCCTCCCTCAAATGAAGGCGTATCAAACTGCCATATATCATCTTAGAATAGACTTTTACTATGCAGGATAGCTAACCTTTGTTCTCAATGACAGCACTTTAAAGGTTTTCTCAACTAGCAAGTTCTTGAACTTCTTGTTCATGACGCATGATGCCGGAGCTGCCTCCTTTCAAGCTCATCTCTTCTGCATTGGAATCCATGCAGTTCTTGCTTTGGACCTAAATAACAAGAATGTGACCCTGATGCTATGAAAACACAAACCAAACCTTCCACTGATTTCAAGAGCCGGAGCTACCTTTACATTCTCTTTAATGTTTCTGGATATTGATAAATTTTATGGCAGAAGCATTAAAAGTAAATACTGCAGCACTAGAAGTACCTTCTTCTGGACATCTCTCTTTAAATTCCTATGTGGTTTCAGCCTAAGGATCCCAAAATGGAGTTGTACAAAATTTGTAGAAACTTCTGAAAGCATCAATGTTAGTCTCTATCCCGGTAAAGAATCTGTAAACCTCATTTGAATATTTTTGTCTTTTACTGTTTGTTATGTGCATCATAATATCTGTCTTTCATTACAAATAAGAAATAGAGAACATATTTGTATCCTAATTTTGCTAGCAATCCTCTCTTTTTAACATATCTAAGTACAAGACTAATAATTATAATTAAAAAAAGCCCATTCTTCACAGCCTAGGGGCTTAAACTTCTATATTCTTCCTTTATTCTGAATGTATCCCTCAGGAAACAACTCTCTGTAATAATCACCTTGCCTACACTTCTTCAGTCACACATTACATTCTCTCTCCCACTTTCTTTCAGGTTAATATTAGTGTTTGTCAGCAGCAGACTCTTTTTTCAAGGCTCTGAGTCATTACAGTAACAGTTATGTTCTCAATAGAGAGTTCAGGGTAGGAAAAAACCTCAGCCCAATGCCTACATGTATCTGACTGTTAGAGAACCAAAAGGCTACTCACTCCTTTTAAATGCCAAGTGTTCAATTACGTTCCTCTTGAGATTTGGAAGGGCTTTTATTGGCTTTCTTTTTTTAATTTGGGAAAAAGTCAAATGTGATGTAGTAGGTTACTAAAGCTCATGATGAGGAATTTTGGCTTCAGATTTTTCCTAAGTGTGACAGGTTTTTTCCAAGTATTTCTTTAGCAGAGTTCGATTGGTTGGTATTATGGTCTAGCTCACAAAGCATTCAGTCTCTGTCTGGTCCTATATAGATATCTGTGCATGTTACAAAATCACTTCACCCGTTATCCTAAACAGGGATCTATGCTGATAAGCAGTCCAATCAATAGCAGAGGTTTTGCAAGTTTGGCTTCAGGCCTTGACAGAGCACAGGAAAAACATTCAGAGGGCTAGAGAGTACAGTTTCTGGTTCTGGCTACTGCTGCCCTTCCCTGTCTTGTCCCCTGAGACGCTCTGCTGCTCTTTGGAAACCAAGTCAGGGTACGCATCTCAATGGACTGTGCATTAGCACAAGAGCTGTGCACAATTTTCCCACTGAGCCTCGCGGACATGTGAAGCCCGATCTGGGGATCATGCTTAAAACAGATCTTTTTCACCTGCACGTTTTTCTAGACATGTAGGCTTTTCAATTGAACTGGATGTACTGGATTTCTGTTTCTGAGGGTTGAGCTCTTCCTGGACTGTGGGTCAAATCTGAGCCCACACTACCATCCCAGCGATTTTCTAATCAGGCAGGCAAGGATTTCCCTCATGGTGATGAATGCTACAGAAGCATATAAATATATAGGCACTGTTACCTTTCTTGTTGCTAAGTGCTCCCTAGTCGGAGAGAGCTCTTAGCAGTTGTCAGAAATGCTGCACTATAATTTAAAATAAACTGTAAATCCCTGAGATGGATGAAAGTATCAAGATGGATGATCTTGCAACGGTCAGTAGAGAGGCTGCTGGTGATTTCAATGACTTCACTTGCCATTCATGGCGCAAGATAACAATGCATATTGAAAAGGACACAGCAAAGAGGATCAGAAGGATACATCAGAGGCTAAAGGAGAGGTGCTATAAAACATTCTCCAGCATGCAAGCTTGTAGGTTTTTTCAGTCTCCTTCTGACTGGGATATTGTGTCCCTAGGAAAAACCAAAAACAGTCCACATTGCTTGCAAACAGGCAGATATAATCCTTGGAGTGAGTGATGTTCCTGTCTTCCATTTTCCTTCTGAATCTCTGTGCTGACAGCTTTTCTTCTTTTTCCTGGTTTTCTGCTGAAGAAATCCAGCTCGGCTAAACAGGCAACTGGCCCCAGTTCCATGAGATAATGGATCCAATTATTATCAGAGGCCAGCTTGGAGGGACCCATTGTTCAGTAGTCACCATGGCAAATACAAACCCTCCAAAATGCAAAGCGGGAGGTGCTAGCAACTCTCCAAAATGCAAAGGAAGCAGCTTGCAGTGTTCTTGCTGATTGTTTTTGCTTTAATTTGTGTTTAGGAATGAAAATGTTTGTCAGATCTCTGAAAACAGGAACACAGTTTGGTAAACCAGATCTACCACTAAGGTGGCACAGTGAGACACCTACTCAATCCAACTATATTTAGTGGAGTGCCAGTGTAGGAACAGCCCTACCAGACTCTACTTGGAGTTCATGTAGCTTCTCCTTATCTTTGATGCTGTCTCGGTGCTCTGGAAAAGAATGTAAGTCTTAGGAATGGGAAGCCATGTAGTAATCTCTTCATGGGGATTCTTACTTTCTAACCTGCTCCAAAAAAAAAAACCCTGTACTTTGAGGGTTTATTCATCTTCTTGGGTTTCTTCTTAAAAACAAACAAAAAAAATTCCTATGTTACCTGATATAGAGTTTTCTGATACTGAAAAGAAAATCTGATCTTTGAGAACCCACAGTTTTGAGAACCAGTAACATTTGATGGCAATAGATTTCAGAAGGCATTTATATCTGACGTTTTGAGCAAAATACCCGCAAAAATGGGAAGACTAAATCTGACTGCTTATTGACACTTCTCTTGACCAGCACTCCTGAGTTTAAATTTACCAAAGGATCACTTTGTCACTGCCTTCTTCAATTTCTTACTCACTTCCAAAAAGGCTTTGGGGAACTTCTCAAAAACCTGCTGGAAAAAGCAGGGTCCTGATCCTCTTGTGAGGAATGCCCGTGCAACTTAATAGCATGGCCCTTGTTAGCCCCTAGTGCCTGGCTTGATCAGGATTCCAAACTACGTGCAGCTTCAATAATGCTAAACTAGATCAGCTGGAAGCCACCAAGAGATAACTGCTGTATTTCAGTGTATTAGCCATTCAAGCTCACTTTTAAACTTTTAAAAGGCAAATTATAATTGAAAAGATCTTGGTAGAAACATACTCTGCTTTCACGGTCCATGGATATGCACGTTTAAGCTATCATGCCATGACCCTGTGCTCTTTGATTTATGTTTTTACTGATGCTTTGACTGAGTGGTTTGTTGCAATGTACTGCTAAATGAAGGAAAAATCAAAAACTGCATCAGACAACCACTCTGTATTTCATTCTAGAAAATAGCTGGCAATTATAATTACTCACCATGTTTCTGGCTCAGAATAAAAGTGGCATTGCACAAAAAACCACACTGAACATTCATCGTGATTAGAAAATGCTCCATACCTTGGAGTGCAGTGGAGACATAAGAATAATTTTAAATGCAAATTAAATTGTGGGGGTAGCAAAGAGAACAGATAAAAGACAGTAAAACAAAGCCTTTCACTTTCCTCAAATTAGCAGGCTAATGTAGTATAAAAAAAAAGCAGTTCTACTCAGATCTGTGCTAAGAGCTTTCATTTCATCATAATATAAAACAGCAGATCCGTCACCTTTCTCTATTCAGTACTCTTGATTTCGAGGTTGAAGTGAAAATTAGAAGCTGTTCTTTCTGGCTCACAGACTGGGTTGCATTTGCTTAGTCTTATTCCATGACAGTAGGATGGAAAGAGGTCAGTAACACTGGTAAGTACTTCTGCATCTGATTTTATTTATTTATTTTTAAAATCTTTCAGTGCTTTGGCTTTTTGTCAATGTGCATTTCCTAAAAAAAGCTACATTGTGTATTTTGTAAAAGGCTGTATCTTAAGCAGAAATGCAACGATTCTTTGAGAATGCTTATATCAGATGTTAGAGCTCCTTCAAGAATGAATGAATTACTTGAAGTAGGAATTCTGTAATAGGAAAGGTTTCTCGATATTCTGTATATTTCATAGCATCACTGGAACATTTTGTATGTTGCTTTTTCTGTCTGCCTTGTCCAACCAGCAGTACCAGATAAGAAATGAATCTCTTCTCAAGATGTTATTTGCATTATATTCATCGCAAAACAAGCTCATTACCCTTATGGTACATGATGGAGTAAGCAGGTATTTTACTTACTGAAAGCAAATTATTAGACAAAACACAATGTTATGTTTAAATTTCACCATTATGAAACATTAAAAATATCTCAAAATATGAGATGCAACGAGGAAGATCGAAGTGTAAAACAAATTCTTAAGGAAACTTGATATAGATTTTTTTTTCCTCGGGAAAGTTTTTATCAAATCAAAACCAGGGGCTTAATTTTTCAGTACGAAGGGCGAGGGGGAGTGGGGGAGATGAACGTAGTGTCACCTCCTGTTGCTAAGTAACAACATCTCCTGGCCATTTTTATCTGATAAAGGAAGTCCAGTTGACGTTATGCATTATTCATCAGAGTTCCAATCAAACAATCAAAATTGTTTGCTTACACTGGGGACATTTAGTAAGATCAAAGAAACCCTCCTTGAAACTACTGGAGCTTACACCACTGCCAGACAGCCCTTGATACTCTGCAGTAAGTATCATTTCTGGTTTGGGAGTGCTACAGTAAAGTGAATTACTGTGGAACGTAAAAGTTTTCTCATCAGGACAGACTTCTGAATTTTAAAAGGACTTCATGTCGATCGATGAGAACTGAATCAAAGGAAAAAGGTAAAGCTTTGGAAACCTGGTTTCCTGATTTTCACAGCATAATTAAAGGAATTACTTGAAGCGAGAGTCAGACTCCCTGCTCCAAACCTTTCTGTTAGGTTTGCACGGAAAAGGACTAGAGGTATTTTTGTCTGTCTGTCTTAAAATACACGTTGTTCAGAGTTGTTTGTATGCTTATGATTATATGCTGTGGTGAACTGAGGTGTGGGTGAGAGAATGGGGTTACGTGTTTTCTGCAAATGTTGTTTTTTCTATATGAGTTTTTAAGAGTATACTAATTTGCAGAAGGTAGTAATGAAGCTGGAGAAGGGTCACGCTATCATTTCAAGAACTCTGCCAGGCAGAGGGAAACATAATTCAGTGTACATCTTGGAGAGTTGTAATCTAGGATCTCGGCAGATCTGGGATTCAAAAGGATGCCAAAAACATGAACCTTAGCTACGAAACAGTGCTAGGAGTAGCCTAACATTTCTTAATGATTGCTCTTACCACATATTTTAAAACTAATGGTGGAATGTTCTGTTGCTACTTCTGGTCAGCAAGAGGAGAGAGGGAAGGCAAGGTTGGCTTCTGGTCCACTTAGGTGGAGTGAAATATCCAGAATATTGTGTCTTCCTTTCTAGTGCAGTGTTTTGGCATTAGTGGCAAGAATGCAATCTTTAATGTAATCTGTTATAGTAGTGCCTACTCGGAGGTGCTGGCTGTGAATCTGGCTAAAGGAGGTCCCTGTCCTGAGCTTTTCTGATTTTCTTTTTAAGAGCAAATGTAACGGGCAAATGAATCCAAGTATGTGTCTTAAGAAATGGAGACTGTGACTAGAATACAGGTGATTGTACTAGGAACATACTAGGAATCTTGCTAATACTGCAGAGGCACTTTTCTTTTTTGTCTTTAGACAAGGATTTGAATCAAACATTCTAAAATAGAAAAGGATGCTTATGAAGTTCTATGAATAGTGACTTGAAAATACTTTGACCCTAATATGCCAGATGAAGTACTTTAGTGACTGCCTACACAGTTCTTTCCACAAAGAAACCCACCAGCTTTTTTCTCTGACATCTCTGTAATCTTTTCTAGGAATCTGACTGATCGTTCATAGCGGAGTATTGTACACAAACACAAAGCACCTTCAAAATGGACTACTTTTTGGATGTCGAGTCTGCTCACAGACTGTTTTACAGTCAAGGAGCCCAAGGTAAGAAACTCTGGAACTGACTCAGAAAACTACTAGTTTGACTGTACAGTTAAAATGTATAGGGCCAGATAGGGGCCAGTGACCGACATACTTAAGTGGTGAAAGGGCACAGGGTAAGGCCTTCAAAATGCACGGGCTTTAAAAGGGACTACAAGAAGACTAATGGTGGGGTCAGGGGATAAGGAAGAGCTGTGAGAGCTGCTGGGTGAACTGCAGGAGCAAAAAGAGCTGCCAAGATCCAGGCTCTGGTGTTGCAGAACCCAAATGGACGAGACAGAGGAGACAGCAATGGCCCGCAGCTTGCTGAGTAAGCCTGTGGTGTCCTTTCCCTTCCTCCTTTTGCTTCTCGGTGCTGTCAGGATTGCAAGGTGATGTTATTCAGGAAAAACTGGTTTGGGAAAGCCCTGAGGCAGTCCCCCACACGGTTTGCAAACAGCAGCTCTCACTGGTCTGTGTCGTCCCCTGTGAAATGCTGGCCCCCACAGAGCAGCAGCAGGGTGAGAGGGGCAGGGTAACCAAGTTCCACTGCTTTAATGTAGTTGAGACTTGTTCACAACACAGATGATATTTTTGGTAAAGTCAGTTCACATTTTTCTCACCAGCTCTATTTTTGGAGAAAACTTGCAGCTTCAGAGAGAAGGTTTTTTTTTTTTTCCTTAAACTTTAAACACCATATTAAATTCAAGAAAATTGTAAGAGCCTAGTAGCTCTATCAGCCATTTTTGCTTCTACATACTGCCTGTTTTTTCAAAATGGGATCCATCTTTCTTCCACTATTAATTTCATTGGGTGCTAATCAAATTCAAAGTCTGGACAACAGAGTTTGGCCTTCCCTCTGGAGGCCATTCTCCCAGAGCAAGACGTAATCCACCCACGGGATGCCACCATCACAGGATACATGGGGGTCAGTACCACATCTGACCTTTGGCTCAGCTGAGGTGCTGCTGCCTAATACATGCTGTGTTGCTTAGCTGCTGCCTCAGTTGTTGTGATACATTTTTATCTGTACCAGTTGCAGAAAGCCTTTCTTGTCACAACACAGCTTTCTGCATTGAAGAGAAGCAAATACTAAGCAACACTCCATCTCTAAAACGCAACAAACACCTGGGCATTGCTACAGAAGTAATATTGAAATATGTTCTTCAACCCTGTTTGAGCAGAGAGGTTGGACTAGATTACCTCCTGTGATCCCTTCCAACCACAACCATCCTGTGATATCTCTATGGGAACAAACCATTTCTATTCCATAGAACCTAAAATTCAGGAAGCTACATCTTATTGCTTTACAAACAATAGCAAATTATCAACAGCATCCCTGTGCACTGTAACATACAGAGGCAACTGTGGAAGAAGGAACATGTGTTCATGCAGGGAAAGTCTATTACAGTCATGTGCACAAGGTGACTAGTAAGGGTTGTGCAGGTCACCTTCACTGTAACTATTTCCAAGCAGGCAAGATTTAAAAAAACATTATCTTACCCATACTTGAAGAAATTACATTGTTAGCACATACAGAAATGCTTGTACTGATCAGTTATTAAATCCAAAACAAGGAAAAAAATCCATTATGCAGAATTGTATTCCTTGATACAAATGTCATCAGCAGGGGGCTGACCTCTAGATCCGTCATGTGGACGTCTGTCCCTTGGCCAAAATAAATAGGAACCAGCACTGAGACTTGGAGATTTTTTTTTCCCCTGCTTGTGAATGTTTTATGAAAGTCATCAATTACATGATTCCCCTGTGCACCAGAGTGTCCCAAACCCTAACTACCTCCACAACTAGGAACAGCCATTGATAGAACAGCCATGCTGTACTTAGGCTCTGTCCCCTTCCACTTTTCACCTTTCTCTTTGCTCTTTTTAGTGCATTTTCCACAGTTCCTGCCCTTTGCATCTCTTACCTCACATGCTTGTGACGCCTCTTCCACAAACTCTGGTAACCTCCCCTCTTTTCACATTTCTGTGCTTGAGGTCAGCTGCTTTCCAACATGCTGACTGCCAGCAGGGAAATTGCTCTGAGCACAGAAGAGACAATGCTTCTGCTTTACACTCTCAAATGCTGCAACACAGCAGCCCCCTGGCAACAGGAGAAGTGCTTGAGGGGAGGAACGGATGAACAACCGTATTGGCAATAGGATGTGAGATGAAATGTGGCCTGTGCAGAGAGAAGTTTCAGGAGGCTTTCATTGAGCATCTCTGACGTGCCACAGGTGGCTTCAGCAGGCCAAACAATAAGCCTCTGCAAGAATTTAATCATCAAGCGTTTCTGCAGTAAACGCCTTTATCTTTAGCCCCAAACGTCTAAATATCCCTTTCCTCTCAGCTACTTTACTCTCTGTACAGAACAAGGAACTCAAACCTATCGAGTGTGCATTGACGCTGCCTATATAGCTCTGCTAACTCCTGTCACCCTTGTACCTTATGCCAAATTTTAAGGTTGTCTTCCAAAAAACAGGCATTTCTCTATGAGATAATGGCATGATTTCTCCAAACATGGGCAAACCCGGCAAATTTCTTTCCTTCTCCACCTTCTGAGAAACAGGCTAACTGCATTAGCTTTAACTTTCGGAAACCGCCCCCAAAACACACTGAATGTGAGGCACTCATCCGCAATAAATAGCATAGCTCAAGTAGCTGGTGTGGAACTGAATAAAAGATCTGCAAGTAGGCATTGTCAACAGACCTACCTAATGGGATTGCAAGTAACTATTTGATGTTGATATAATACCATGACACTATTAGCAAATCACACTACGAAACAGCATGTGTATATGCATTAACACTGCACTAAGAACTGAGAGAAAGAAGACTACAGTATTCTGCCATTTAATTAGAAGCAACATCAGAAAACAGTATATGCATTATTATTACTGTAGTTACATTATTAGTTACTGCATTACAAAGTGCTCTGTTTACAAAATGTAGAATGGGGGTTTAGGACCCATTCAACTCTTCTGTGAGATTTGAAGATCTCTGCCTTTTAGTACTCCAGATCAAGAAAAAAATCTCCTTTCCAGTGTTTTCACATTAATGATATGACAATGTTACAAATGGCAGCTGTAAAACACTCATTCTCATTTGTACCCACTCCTTGTGGGTGGAAGAGAAGGGAAGAAATAGGACTGCAAAATGTTGGGAAGGAACTCAAAGAGCTATGATGGCATTGACAACCGATGATATCAAATTCTAGCTGGTCTCAGGTCTTGTGTAGTTGAATGTGGGATACTCTGACCTCAGCAAATAGACTGAAACAGGGCTCTGTCCTCCAACAACTAACCCACCGGTTCTCTATGCCTTGCTGCCTGCACTAACGCCCACACCTTGTCCCTACTCCTGCAGAAAGATGCAAACTGCCTTTGCTGTGGTAGGGTAGGAGGGAGAGGTGTTACCTTACGAGCTGCCACCTCTTCCATCCTCTCCTCTGCAGGAGCAGCCATCACCTCACTTCCCTGGGCTGAGCACAGAAAAGAGAAATGCTTGCCCATTCAGGCTGTATCTGCTGTTCAAACAGCTGTTCCCTGTTTCCTTCAAGGAAAGTGAAGCAGGAGGCATGGAAAAGTCACAAAAGCTGGATCTGGCAGTAGGATTAGCTAGATTTAGAAAACTTGGTAAATGAAGCCAGCTGGCTGTAGTCTTCAAACACGAGCCAGAAATATCCTAAGCTCTGCAGCCCTCCTGACTGTCTCTTCTGTACTGTATGTTGGAATCCAGGAGCTGGTGGGATGTCCTTGCCAAATGCGTAATGCCTGGTGACGCATCTGCAAATCAGAAACAGGAAAGAAAGGACTGTGATCCCTTGGATCCAGCCCCTTGCCCTTGGAAAGCCTGAATCTGAAATCTAAGCATGAAGTTGGACTTTCATTTTCAAAAAAGCCTTCTCCCTCCAAAGTGTGCGGAAGCTATTGGTTATTCTTGGCTGCAACTGTATTCTAAATACAAATCTATCATGGCTTTCAGCTGCAATGGCTGAGAGTATATAATGCAGCCTGGAATAGGATTTAGCTCGCTTATCCCATAGGTGACCTCAGTGAAGATGTATCCACCTAAGAGTTCTAACTAGCTTGGCATGTATGAGGAAAAAAACCTCATTTTAAGAGCAGGGTTCACCTGCTCTTAGACATCTTTCTTGGGTTAATATAAGTCTTGCCTCTATACTGAGTATGAAAGCCTAGACAGTGAACTTGAGTGAAAGATGCCTGTGCTAACGGCATTTGTTTGCATAGAGGAATGGCGTGTTGACAGGCAAGATAGGATCTAATTCAGAAAAGGGAGTTACTTCCCCAAAAATGGGGAAAGCTGTAATCCAAAGCTGTAAATGTGCAGATCCCATCTTGACTGTAGCCTACTTTGGAGAGATATCCTTGATCTTGAAGTTCTATATGAAAGTTATGCTTTCGGGCATGCAAAGGAAGACCTCACATTTGACAGAGCTGAGCAGGCAGGCGCTGAGGAGCAGCAGAAGGGAGCGGCTTCACAAGGGAGAGTAAACCCAGAGACACCAAAACAGGCAGAGGCAGCAGCCTCACCTATGAGAGGTAAAGCACGCCAGCACACGAGCCAAGCAGGTCTGGTGACAGTCACCGGGTTCAGCCAGGAGTCCAGACCATCAGACGAGTCCATGGTGATGAGGCAGGTATGAGACTAAGCAGGACATAAAGCCAGCAGTCTGGATGTGGATCAGTGGGGAATGTAGCCAGCCACAGGCACAGCTGCAGCCTTGCTCAGCAAATGGGCAGTGGCCACCATGTAAGTGTAACTCCAAAAGCAGGGAGAAAGCAGCTGTTGAGGCTTCTTGCTGCTTTCTCAAGAAGCTCTCAAAGCTGGTCAGGGCCTCTCAAACCACTCTTTCCAACAGCTGTACCATGCCAGACAGCCTGCTTTGAGCACAGCCAACCAATCTATGTGCGGGGAGTGCACACAGGGCTGTTGGGACCTGGCTCTCACCTAGGCTTGTTCAGGATAAAGAAATGAGGGACCCCTCCCTCCCATTGTATCCATGGGGGTTGACCCTGTGGATGAACTCTAAGAGAGAAGAATGATTCCTGCCCAGTACATTACGAGTGAAGGGTTTAGGTAGCACCATAAAAGGAGATTTGCCCACCACAGAGAGCATGTAGCACTTTTCTGCAGCCATGAATCTGACGGAATGGCGCCCAAGACTCACCCCCTCCCTTGGTGCCTCTAGCAACACCACAACCTGATGGGATGGGCTGCACGTTGTGTTGTCAGGATGCCACTCTGGGCTGCAGGCGTCCACTGTGGCACCACAGTGGGACTCTCAGCTCCCTGCTGGGAGTCTGGGTTCAGCTCTCACATGACTTCTGACTCAAGAATAAAATATTTTCTGATTTCCTGGAGAGCTGTGCATCCACTTTTCCGGTCTTATATCCTTTCGCACCAGCAGGGCACACCAACTTAAAATTAATGGCATTTATTATTTTGAAGATTCTTCTACATTCCTTGAAGTTGCTTTGCTAGGCCACTTGGCAAGATACACTGTACCTGTTTAAATAACTGAACAAAACCCTCTCGAAGGTTTATCTTGAGCTATTTATTGTATCTATCAATAAGTTACAGATACACTTACATTAGGTATGCTTTTATTGGTTGCAACATTCCTGCAATTTACTTGATGAATTTACATTCATCGGGAGTAAGAGTGAATAAATAATGTAAAGTAAAAAAATAAGGAAATAAAAATATTGTACATATGGCCAAGGGTAAAAAGTTTGTATAGACACATTGGGCATGACAGCTCAAAAGATTTCAGGAAATCATTCTTCTTGATAAGGTTTAATAAAATACTCTCAGGTATAGTTTTAATTCCACATTTTTCTGTCAATCTATGTCTCCACAATATTTATTTCACTGTGCTTCATTTTTGTTCATTTATCTTAATTCAGTCAGTGCTGATTCACTCTAGATGTTTCATTTAATCGCTGCTGACTCTTCATTGCTACTTCCCTTCTGCTTTTGCATATTAAATTGGGTCCAGTATTTTATAAAACCATATTGCTGCAGAGTCCCCAGTTCCTAATCCAGAATTATTCCACTCTGGGTGTTCCTCCATCCACCAAAATGTTATGATTAATCTGTCCTATATGTTAACATATTTTCAAAGTTATGGTAGCTTCCAGGTCTTTTTTATTCACGTGATATCACTAGCTCTTAGACTGACATCAATATTAGAAGAATCAGTAACATCAAATGTGCATTCCTAATAAAATCTCCCTGCCTTTAAGTACCATTAAGTAACTGATAACCATCAACCTTTTCCTCATTCTTTTTAAACTTTTTAGAATCCCTTTCCCACCTCCTATTCTGGCATATCCCCATTATTGAGAATTCCAGAATAGCCTATGCCTTTGGACACAGAGAAACAAGCAAGTTTCATCTAAAATGTACAAAAAACGCTAGCTGGGCTTATTGTGCATACTTTTACCCAAATACCACAAACCAGCAGAACGAATGCGTGTGTAAATGTGGATGCCCTTTTGCATGGGTCCTGTTGTTTGCAGCCCTCGGGCCTGTGCTTGAATGCGATGTATGGAAGCACTTTGTTTCAGATTACTGATGTCCGTCAAGACAGATCTCAACAGCTTGGCTTTAGAGGCATAGAGCAATCCATATGCATGTGCTTCTGTGTTTATGTGGGAGACACAAGCCTATAAATCATTCTTCATAAATGACAAATTATGTCCTCTCCACATGTTCCTCTCCTGCCACTCATACTCCATTTCCCAAATCTAATCCTTCAAATGTTGTCCTTTCATCTTGTTTTAAATGCATCTGATAAAGTGAAGTGGCATTAAACCAGACCAAAAGATTTTTTTTTCGTGGTAAACGTTCAATTGAACCCACTCCCTGGTCTGTCTTTAAGGAAGAATATTCACAACCTAATAATTTTTTTTTTTTTTAGCACAAAAGGAGCATCATGTGCTAGATGAATCAAAATGTACCCGAACTCATGTTTTTAAAGCTTCCATTTAGCCAAAAATACATTTCTGCATGCATTATCAACACGTTATGCCATGGTGAGCCCTCCCCACAGAAGCATAAAGATCTGAGTAAGAGCTCATATGTTTCTCTAGCGAAAAAAGTAGCAAAAAAGAAGAATCTTATTCAATCAGAGTAGGACTGCAATTAAAATATTTTCATAGGTATTCTACAAAGTTGCTCAAAATTTGCCCTGAGAAACAAGGTTTTCCTGAGAAAAGACATAAAGATTTTGGATGTAAACCAGCATCCCCCTTATGGCTATTTCAGTGTTATTTGAAGTTGCTTGTGATTCTGTACATCAGAAACATACCTCTTCTACGTCTAGACATCTACAAGAAACATTTTAGCACTTCACTTGTACTAAGATAAAAATCATCATATTTCAAAGATTTGCCATTTTGAGGTCAAAATCTACTCTGCAAATTAGGGTTTCTAGATGAAGACCCTATTGAGTAAAATATGACCAGGCCACTTTTGTCACCAATGAGATATTTTAATAAAGGCTGATTAGTAAAAGTGGATTGAAAAATCTAGATGAATATTTCATGTTTTCTCCGATTAATTTTTAGGAAGATGCCATTTCACTTCTGAATTTTTTCCAATTAATTTTTTTTCTAAATAACACAACTCTTAAAAAAAATCAATACTGTAACTCTTCAAAATATAAAGGTAGTTCTTGGCAAACAAAAATTACTACTAACATTCTTATTAAAATATGTGGAAAAGTATTTTAATGGAAAAAATGGAAGGCATCAAAAATTCTTTGCAAACCACCCTTCATGTTTTCAGTAATTTTAAGCAGTATTCAAAAATTGGGACCAGCTGTAGATTTAACTAAATATATCGAAATTATATGTTCAAAATGCCTCTGAACTTGTGATATAAAAATTTACATATTTTACTTTCCCTTCTCCCAAAAACATACTTGTGTTGCACTTCAGTAACATACCATATTTTGAGACAAACAAATGGGAGATTATATATAATCAGTTCTAACATGTCACACGATGTACATTACAGCATTTATATTTTTAAGGTATTTTTCCCTCCATAAGCAACTCTTTCCCTTTTTAACAAATACCAGACAAGACATTGCCGCAATGTGCCAATTGGGGTGTAACCCTATGAGGAACGCTGAAAATAGAATGAAAGAATTTAACAAAATGACTGATTTCCCTTCCATGTGTTGTTACAGTGGCTCCTTAAATGGAGCTTTTCGACACTGGTCTCAAATCCATTTGCAGAGTAAGTGGGTCCCTTAATGTGTACTGTAATGTCATTCCATTGCTCCAAGACCTTCAAGAGGATACTTCCTAATTTTCCTGAAAAACTATCTCCTAAAAGTGTGTCCCAGAGACTGAGCTGGTTTGTGGAGAGCAGCTGAAGCTGGAGACACTGGTGGGTTATCTGTGATGGACCCAATGGTCACACCGGGCATGTATTGACAGCTTTACTAAAAGATGTGTGGCGAGTCATTCTCGAAATAAAGGCTGCTAGGGATTAGGAAAAGAGCAAGTACAGTTATCTTCATGGCAGGCATAAACACTGAGTGTCACTCTGCAGACACCAGAATGTGATCAGCTATACTTTCCAGTTCTGGGGCTGAGTAAGAATTGATCTTAGGTTTTTATTGCAAAATGTTTTAACACTTATTAGCGTACTCTGCAATGTTTTCAATGTTTACTTAAAATTTTCAGTCATTCTTGAAAACTCCTTTTGGTAGTATACACAAAGGGGAGATAATCACGGTTGTCAAAGTAATACATAATGATTACTACAAGAAACATTTTCTAGCATCCACCTACCTGTAGTCAAAATGAATACAAGCCAGATCCCAATATTTTGACCCAAAAGGTAAAACTGATTTATAAACAATTATATAGAAAAGCTTGCTCTTATTCTCTGCTCACTATAAATGTATATGTAATTTGGTGTTAGGATTTTTTTTTCAAATAGATTTCTGTGCTGTGATCCAGCTAGCCCTGAACTGCATGGGTGCCCTTTCACTGACTTTAACTACAGCTAGATTATGCCAGTTTTAAAAGACAAATCTTTTACATGGTTGTTTCATGAGATGAGTTTTACAATGGTGACTTCCTATACTGATAAATCTTCCTTAAGCGTAAATTTGAAGATGCAGTACACAAAATTTTCCATAGCAGAAATTTTCCATTCTCTTTTATCTTCATTACTGTACTTCCCTATTACAAGGGAATAATGGTTTACAGCCTAGTTGCAGTGTTTACTTTAGCTTAATCTAAATAGTTGACCCCATTAAATCAATTTCAACTCCTGCCCTTTCCTTTTACTTCAAATTCAAATGCTAGGTTACAAATGAGCAAAAAATTGAAAGAAATCTATTTAAAAACAGAAAATAAGCAAGTTAGACCAGAAATAATCTCTACCTCCAGCAGCACAGATTTACTTGTTTAGTAAACTACACAATGCTGCAAATTGAAAAATAGAGCATGACAGCTTTTTTTAACTCGTACTAATTATATGCTATCATACCTAACACCTGAGTCAGATTTTAGGCATCTGAAAGCTACTGATTGACAGGTTTCATTTGAAACTCTAAAAAACTTTAAAAAGAAAGAATCACGGTTAGTAGGTTGCAGAAAGTGCTCTTAGTCGCTGTCAGTCATGCTCTCCAGTCCCAATGGGGAAATATGGTTCATTGTTAGCTATTTGAAGTGTGATGCTTTACAAAAGCCCCAAGATAAAGACTCTTATGCCAGATAATGTCCCAACAGCAAGAAACATTCAGAGTTTAGGCTCCTAGGCTCTTACATGGTCCCACATGATAGTTAATTTGAATAGGCCCACATTAAGGGTAAGGACGGGCTTTCAAGCAGAAATTCTCTTTCCAATTACATGGGAGGTGGAGGAGACAGTACTTGTGCATGGTGCTCATGCTTTCAGTGATCAGCCACATCCCAACCAGCATTTGTGATTATCTACTCAGAGAGGGAGTTTAGGTGGATATATTTATAGAGGCTCTTCTGTTTGTGATTTGTAATTTACAGGCTCAGTGCCCAAAGCATTCAAAAGCCACTCGTAATTACATTTCACATATAAAACACCTACATTTAAGGGACATTATCAAGGCTATAAGGTCCAGAGCTAAATACTTAGGCAATGCCAAAATGAAGGTTGCCTCTGCAACATTAATTCGGTGTCCTTATACATATGGATTATAGTAGGGCTTCTAATTGCATGATGACAGCAATTTTTTACTATCCTACCATTTGCTTCATCAGAGCATGAAGTGGGCAGTGCTCACTTAATGAGCCAGTATTAAATATTTTGCTTTCTCCTCCTTGAATGCATGGCCCCAAGCCGTTTAAATCCTGTTCAGAAGATAGAAATCTTAATTTCCTCATGGGTTTTTCATTGGTGCTTCACTAAAGTACATGAATACTTTACAATATTAATGGATTTATATGTTCACAAAATTCCTACTGAATGAAAATTATGCTTCTCCCTGTTCCACAACTAAGAAATTGAGACATAAAGTGATTAAGAGCAAAAAGGAGCTGTTAATTTTGAGTGCCCAAGTCAAGACAACAAGAAACTGAGTTTTGGAATAGTTGCATCATGTCAAGAGTAAGCACCACATTATGTGTTCAAAGCACAGCTTCCACTGATTTCTGCAAAGTAATCGACCACTTAAATACTTCCACTACTCAGGTATCACAGCCTTAAAAACAGCATTCAGGAAAAGAGAGACTGCAGCTATTGAGAAGTTGAGAAAAGCATGGTTTTAGTGGCAAAACTAGGAACTTAGAAAAAGCAATCCGCGGCAGCAACAGGGCTATAACCTGTGTCTTTGGGGCACACAAGACAGCAATCTTTTCTTGGTATCATTCAGTGCAGCCCTTAAATTCTGCAGCGTGTAGAATACAATGCAAGGACCTTATAGCCAACAGCCTGTTCTACCACCTGCTACAGATCATCTCTTCCACTGAGTGATTTTCTTTCTCTTTTTTTTCTTTTTTTCTTTTCCTACCTCTTTCTCTCGCTTTCCTTTTCTCTATTCTCCTCCTATTCTCCTCTTCATTTGTTTTTTCTTATCAGCTCGTCGGGCAACTCTTCTCACTGTGCCCACTCTGGTGACAGCGACTTCTGAGGATGACATAGACCGGAGACCCATCAGAAGGCTCCGGTCTAAGAGTGACACCCCTTACTTGGAAGAAGCTCGGATCTGCTTCAACCTTGATAATGGTAAGACCACACCTTCCCTAAACAGCATATGATGTTAATTAAAGACTTCTTTTTGAGATGCAGATGGACCAGATGGTACCTCCTCGTTCACAAGTGATGTGGTGGTTTACCAGACATCCAAAGATGCCAAGGCTGTCTAACTACAAGCACCTGCATATGTATGAACAGGGATCGTTTTCAAAATTCTCCTGCAAGTGCTAACTAAAACTTTTTCCCTGTTTTAGCCAGGGTGAGCTAGTGAGATCACACCAAAATAGAATTGATTTGTAAACAAAATATATCTTATCCATTCCAGGCACCCAGAAACACGAAAGGTCTTGAGAACATTTATGAAGGGATTACAGCTAACAGCAGACTTCAGCTAAACCCAATGTTACAGCTATTGAAGACCATGCAGCGCGCCCCAAAACCTAAATAGGACTAATTGGCAAACATGTAACAGAAAACTCTTGACTCTGTAGGAACGAATAAGAGAGCTGTCCTTCCAAATTCAGACCAACTAATGTTACTATCACGGCCTTCAGAGTTACTGAGCCCCAGCATTCCTTCTCTGGTCTTTTTTTCTCATTGAAGTTGATCAAAACAAAAGATTTTGGAAGTACTGACAACTCAGTGACTTTAAGCAGAGTGGGGTTTTTTGTTTTATAAAAAGCCCTGAATTAAATGGCATGAGCTAGTACATTCTTTGGCACATATTTTAACTGTCCAACTCTTACTTTACGTAGTACTTTTGTGCCACCTACTTTTTTTTAATAGCATTTTTAATTATTGATATTACACTAACCAACCGAAATTGGAGCCCTAACGCGGCAGGCAGCCTATAAACCACAGGGTAAGAACGTCTACATAAAGAGCCGATTACTAAACAGAGAAACAGAGATGCCACAAAACACCGACCCCGGTTTGCAGCCAGAGAACGGAGTCTCTGGTTTTTGCAGATGGTCCCATTTTTCTCAAAGACCTGCCGAAGTGACTCAGGAAGGCGAGCCCCGGGCTCTGAGTGATGGTCAGTTTCAAACGTTGAGTGCAGGCTCCTCAGTCCCCTTGGCATTTTAAACTGCCAAGGTGTGCCACACCATCCCGCTTTACGTAATGGGTTTGCCCAAGGAAAGAGGGCAAGGAGGTGAAGGGATGCACCATTAGACATCCCACCAAGTCCCCATGCAGCTGTGCTGTGAGTTTTGGGACGCCCTGGGCTAGAAGAGAGCAAATCGGGGCGCCAGGCTTGCTGCGGGGTGGCACCTCTGCCGGCCGTGCCCATCGGCGGCGTTTGGCACCTCAGCCGGGACCTCCCCTGGGGGCGGGAAAGGCGCTCGGCCGGACCCTGCCCGGGGCGGGGGCCGGCAGCGCCGGGGCCGGGGACACCGCTCCATCCCCCGCAGCGGAGGCGGGCGGGACTCGGCAGGGGCAGCGGGCAGGGCC
>VZTA01009231.1:0-109704 GCA_013398855.1 Mohoua ochrocephala | reverse complement strand
CCTTCGCACCTCGCCGGCCTCCTCCGGCCCTGGCCCGCGGACCGGCTCCCCCTGCCCCGCGCCTCTCACCTGGCTGAGCCGGGGGCCGGCTGCCCTTCTCTGTTCGACTCCTCGAAGCTTCCCCTCTCCCGGAGCGCCGCCCTCTCGCCCTGCAGAGCGTCGTGGCGCATCCCCACAAGGCTTCTGCACTGTCCCTCCTCGCCAGGTTCTGGCGTCCCTCCTGGAGACGCTGCCCTTGGTGTTTTGCAAGTCTCTCCCATGCTCGCTCTTTGCCTTCTTCCCCTGATGGGTTTGTGCCTCAGAAGTGCAAGGAAACTCGCACCTGCGTTGTCCACTTAGTTTCATGAGGTCCCCCGTTGTCTCAGTGTTGCCTTTTGTGACTCTCGATGGGTGTACAGCCTGAGGGTTTCTACCAGCACACCTCCAGCTCCCTGCATTGACCTCCTCCTGCCTTTTATTGGGATGAACCTCCTGCAGTTCTCTACCTGACCTTTCCTTCCCCTTTCTCCGCTACTGTGCCTTCCTCTTTGCCACCTCTTCCTCATGACTCCCTTGAGATTTAAGCTGTCCCCTTCAGTTCATCCTGCACATGATGAAACTATCCTGTTTCTTTCCTACTAGGCCTATGGTTTTCCCTCCTTTCTTGACCTTTACTTATGAGCTCTGTCAACAGCAAACTAACTACACCAGTGGTTAGTTGCTCTCAGAAACAAAAGAAAAGAAAGTTCTTTCTGCTGGTTCTCTGCACCAAACCAGACTTCCTCAGTTTGGGAAGGGGGACAACGTGAGGGAGGATCTGTAGCCAGCAGTACTGCAGGCTCCCTCATGTCCCAGCAGTAGCGCACAAAATGACCCAACTGTGTAACATTCTTTGATGCTGAGCCTGTCAGCTCACTGCCAGCTGTAAAGGGAAATGAGCTGCCTTGGAGTTGCTGCTTGCCCTGCTGCAGTCTCTCCCATCCCTCCTCCCCCTTTTCAGCTGGCAGAAAGTTGGAGATGGCAGAGATGCGTTTTCTTCTCCATTTGGGGATGGAACGGATTCCCCTCCCCCTCCCGTTATCCCTGCTGCAATTACACCCTTGGTAATGGCTGATGCGCAGTTTGGTTTTACCACTGACAGAACAGTTGGTTACATTGCATGGCGTGTCATTCTTTCTCTCTGAGCGTGACTTCTAAAAAATTACCAAACCATAGGTAAGTTGGGTGGCATTCCAGGGCACAGGCTGGAAGACCGTGCCAGGTGCCAGGTTTCAGCTCTATAAAGAACTGGAAGTGAAAATGGAAAGAGCATCGCCGTGTGTAAGGTGTAAATAAAAAAGGCTGTGTACGGTTATTTGACTGCTGAAATAACCCTGTGCTGACTCGTGTTCTCTCAGGTAATGTTATGACATGTAGTTATAAATAGATAAACCAGTTAAGAGCAAGGCACCTTCAGGTCACCTGGTGCCTCACATCTCTATGCTGAGCTAGACATGCTGTCTTTGCTACAAGTCCCAGAGGATGTGCAAGTCTCAAGGTACCTCTTTCCTGCAATCCACCAAAGAATTTGATAATTACACTTAGCTTCTTTCTGCTCCTCCCCTCCCCCTAGCTCTCTATAATGTGGGTCTTTACTTGCAGACCTGGAAATGGAATTCCTTAAAAAAGAAAAAATTAACAGTAGTGGTGTATCAAGAAATATAAATGAAAAATGTTGTAAGTAGTGCAAGTGTGTATTTTCATTAATCCATCTGGCAGTGAGTAGTTTTGCACTCTAAAAAAAAAATAAAATTGCTTAGCAACCAGTATTGAGTGAGTGAGCCAAAAAGCAAGTGAAACGTGCTGCTGATACCTACTTCATTCCTGAGCTGTTGGGTTTACTCTTCTGTTTGCTTAGAAAGCACAAACCAAGCTACTTGGGTTTGAGAACTCTCTAGTCTGAGGAAAAAGCCACTAGAAAATATGTTTGGCCACTTTTGCTCATACCTGATAGTGGCGCGCAGCTCAGGCTTTCCTTTTGAAACTTTATGTTTATGAGGTGTTCTTGCATTTATTTTTTTGGCTCTGTTTGTGGGGAGCGGGGGGAAGAAGCACCCTATTTCTAAGCCGACCAGGTTTCCATTTGCAGTCTCGTTGCTGGTGTCGCTGCTGCTGTGCCACGGAGGGTGCCGGGTCGCCCTTGGTGTCCCAGTGCCCTGCAGGCGGAGGGGCCCGACCTCCTGCCCGGGAGCCCGGGGCGCTGTCCGCCGCCCCCGGTGCTGAAGCCGCTCCGCCGGGGGTGGAGGACGCGTGTCCCGCCTTGCCTTGCTCTCCCTGTCTGTCCGTGGGCTGGCAGCGCACGTGTGTGCACAGGGGTGTGTGTATCTCTTTGCCTGTGCAGGGGGAAGGTGGTAGGAAGGAAGTAAAGCTGTTCCTTCAACCCACGGATGCAGTCGAAGCTAAAGTGATGCTTGGGGGGCAGGATAGAACCTCTTCCTCGTGTGCTTATTGCTTGCTTTCCATGTAGCGCATTCCATATCTACACTTGCTGCTCAACCACTGCTTGCAGAGCTGTTTTTCCTACAGCGGTTACGAGTCAAGCTGCATTCCCCAGTCATTGTCTTCTGTCAGGACATGGTGAGAGTTTGGCTGCAGAATGCAACTGTTTTGCTGTGTTGGAACTTTAAATCCACTTTTATTAATGAACCATAGCCAGATGCAGTGAACACTGCTCTTCTCCACCCTTAATTGCAACCACTAGTTAAGAACTATCAGGTTTTTATCTAGTTCAGCTGTAAGTTATAATTATACCATTATTGCTGTTATCTGTATTGTTGAACAACTGAGAGATTGCACACACAGAGTCAATTATACAGTTTGGGTGTAGCATGTATTTGGTCCGGGTCTTTAAAAAACACAATTTGCAAGTGATTACAGTGCAGCTTCTACCTCCCCTTGTCTTTCAATTATATTAACAGCTCTGCTTTGTTTGATTTTCCAAAACATACCAGTTTATTATGTTTGTTTCTATATATTGATCAATTAACTCACAATTATTACCTAGCATGAGTTGACAAATGCTGTTGGATTAGTTGTGCCTGGCATGGTTTTTTTTCTGGTATTCCCAAACTGATTAAAATACCAAGTTGTTTTCCAAACCCAGGGTTATTTTCTCTATTATTATACATATGCAAATCCTATTAATCTGAGTTATGTGCTCATATCAAGAGCATAATACTTCCCAAAGGATTAAAATTACCTCTTCTGCCAAAATTAATGTAGCTACATAACATTGTAAAGCTATAGGTGGCTATAAATTCTTTTTCCATATTTGATACTAAATCAGTTGCATACAGAAATTAATTTTTTATTTTCAGAACAACTTCCTCCAGTGCAACACTAGAGGAAAGTGGAATATGCGCTCACTTTTGGGTGGTGATCTTTTGTTTTCTTTATTATGATTAGCAATCCGGCATTGCTCTATTTCTTAACATCCGTCTTTGGCTTTTCGTACGCATCTTCTCAAAAGCAGTTTTAAAATTGTCTTTCTGACTTTCTGATTCAGGCATCTAGAAGCTAATTCCAAATTACTTCTGAAAACTTGGGCCTCCATCTGTGACAGTTGTCCAACAGCATAATCTATTTCCTGGTCATGTGCCAGCTGATAAATTCAAGTGGTTTTTATTGGTTTTGACCTATTACAGGTTTTGGCTGATTTCTATTCTTCCTGTTGCAAAATGCTGTACTTTTAAAATGGCAACGCATGGTAGGTAGCTTTCAGGGGAGCTTTTGATAAATTGGCATGGCTGATGACTGAAGGAAATAGATTGCTTAAAAGTCACTAAATGATCCAAGATGTGTGAGCTTTTCTCCTGCCTCCCCCTTCGTGCAGCTGCTTGGGGAATCCCTGTCAGAATTTTATTGATGTTTGTTAGGGAAGGGGGGGACTACTGCGCTGAGTTGATCTGGTCAGGTTCTCTTTTAGCCCTTCAAGTGTTAGTCATTACTGAAGCTATTTCTATACGCAGACAGATACTCTTACTCCTCCCTAGTTGAAAAAGAGTAAGCTTTGCACTGCAATCCTCTGCAAAGCTGATTCTAGCAGACTGGCTTCTTGTTAAGTGGTGCAAGAAGCTGTCTTTATCTCAGCTCTTCAATCGTTCAGGGAGGTCACCAAATGTTGGCCTTTGTTTGAGCAAGGCTGATTGTCTACTTATTTAACTTGGGAATAGAGACTCGAAGAGAAAGCAAGCCAATGCCTTGGAGAAGGTGTAAGGCCAGAAGGACTGCAGTAGCTGTACTAGGGGTCAGTAAAGAGGGGATGTTCCTTCAGAAAAATTAGCTTCCATGCCGTGAAATGGAGAGAGGGAAGATTTTGAATGTGAATATATTCCTCCCACCCTGACTTCAAGTATGTACCAGTGGTGCAACCAAACAGAAGCCAGAGGAGCGGCAGGAGGAGTGGAGGAGCTGGGCTCTGAAGAGAGAGGACAGAGGGGGAAAAGGGTAGTGACAGATAGAACTTGATGGAGATGGTGCAGCCTGTGCAAGCTATGGAGCCCAGCTGGCTCGCTTGGCCCCGGAGCGTAGCACAGATTTTTAGTGCACTGAAGTCACTCAGTAATCTCACTGAAGTAGCTGGATCCTCAAGTGATTTAAGTCATTTGTTGACTTCAGCCGGGGATCTGAGCCAGACTGTAGAAATATACATCACTGCTCCCCTTCAATGATGAAAGATCTGTTTTATCTCTTTGTGGTGTGGAGCCACATGTTCTCTTGGAATGTGTTCTGGGAAAGCAAAGCTGAGAGGGAAAGGACTGAGTGGCTGTGCATAATTTTGCCATGTGTACAGAAGAAAGGTCCTCGTGTCTAGAAAGGCAAGTGAACTTGGTGCCATTTACTGTTCTTAAGCAGTGACGAATAAATCACACTGGGGAGAGGGAAAAAATCTACGTCAGCCTGTGTTAGTGCTGCTGCAAGCAGAATTAATTCACAGGGTGTAAAGAGGGAGGAGGATCCTGGCAGAAACTGCTGAATGGCTGAGACAAATGTTCGCGAGCTGGGAAATGTTCATGGTCGGCTGTTTCTGTCGTGCAGAGCTGGTGGGGGAAAGCCAGGACACAAAGGGTGGCTGTTAGTTTTACATGCGGGAACTTTCCTGGTCCGAACCAGGCACAAAGTTGAAATCAAAAGTATCTTACATTTTCAGTGTCCTGACACCTTCCACACTCTGTTTGGGCCCTAGGGTTTCTTACAGCCGTCACGGTAGGCTGCCTCACTGTTACTGTTTGTGCCGCTGTATTCAGCGCCTTATATATCTCCAGAGCTATGCAGAATACTTCTCAGGGATCAAAATGATGGATTATTTTGCTTTCTAATGGAAAGATAATGTTATTTGTGTATTAGCCTCATACATGTTTATTTGTCTGGAAGGATATGATACATTTTGCTGCAGTGAACAAGGAGGAGCTTGTGAACTTTATTTTGTTACTATGTAAAACAAGAAAGAATATTTATACAGTTCACTGAGGTGGGTAAATTGTAAATAGGTGAAAATAAGTGAAATTACTTGACTGGATTTTCTGCAGGAAATCTCCATCCCATTAATTTTTAATTTTCTCTAAACCCCATCATTTTATTTTAAAGTCTGTTTTGAAGTTTCTGAGTTTGCCCCTGGTCATCCTTACAAATGATTTAACACAGTTAATCATCTCTGCAGTCATTTGAAATGCTATCACATTTGGAGTTGTGTTATTTCTTCCCTCTTTATCCAGTGTGCGTTTGAATATATCCGTAGTAAAATACTCTGCATGGTTTCATGATATATGACTAAATGCTCCCTAAAACTATATACAAATTTCAACTACTTTGGATTTATGGACCTCACGGATTAGAAATAACGTCAAAAGGGTAACCTGAAGGACATAATTGTGTTTTTAAAAATATTTTCAAATTATGGTGGCTTTAGGATTCCAGGTAGAAAAGACTGGTCTCGGGAGAACAGGGGAGAGAGAAATATGCAGTAGTAGGCTTTCTAATATGTGTGGGAGGTTATATTTCTTTTTGGAGAAAGATTAGGAAAAGTGCATGCTTGGAAAATTTCCACTTCTAGCTCTGCTCTAATCACTCCTTCAGATTATTGTCATGGAGATCCTGTCATACTTAGGAACCCAAATCACAGGTTTTGGCGAAGCATTTCTTAATACCTTCATAAAAGGGCCTGAAGAACTGGCCTCCTTTACCATCAGGTGTTGCCTTACAAAACCTTGTGTCTGCACTTTAACTGACTGATGACCGATAGTCTTAATACGGCTTAATTTGGAGTATAGCTGGGGATCAGATGTGTGCCTGTCATTCATTTCCTGGCTGTTTTCCAGCCCTGGGAGCATGAGTACACATACCAGGAAAAATGAACATCCAAACTGAAAGCCACCCTTCATGTGGCCAGGATAGGCCATTTGAGACAACCTGCTCTTCCCCAGGGCTAAGTGCAGTGGCTGAAAGCACCTCTGTATCAACAGGCAGTTTAGAGGGGAAGAGGTCTTATCAGGAACTTAGTTTTTAACTCTTGCACTTGACTTTGGAAACCTCTCGTTTAAGGCTGTGACCTTCACTGAGTGCCAGATGGAAATAAGTTCTCCAAGTCCTGTTAAAGGGGAGAGATGCCCCTGCTTCACCAGCTGTCATCCAACAGGAATTTTTGATGCGGACTTGAGTTAACAAATATTACTGAGGACAGTTTGAAGGGAAGGGCAAAGTTTGTCAAAATGATGGAACTGGCAAGAGTGAAATGATACAAGATCCATTTCTCTGAATGCTGGAAGTTATGACGTTCTTGTGGCGTTGCACATATGCAGTGCCACACACTTTTCTGTGTCGGGGGGCAGCTGATAGCCGTGCAGTCAATGGCATCAACATTGCTGTGAAACAGCTGTGACAGGAGATAGAAGGGAGGAAGGTATGTGCTGGCTTTGGGATCAGGATGTGCAGTGCTGATACCTCATAAAACTGTCTGCAGTATGTGTAAGTGTAAGGCTGCTGTAGTGCTTCGTTATTAATCTGGTCCTTCAAGAAAATTGATGTTGCAGAATTTGCCTGAATAAGAAGTTATCTCTATGTTTGTGTTTTATTCCATGAGCTTGTTGGGTTAACACAACCAAGTCTATTCCTGCAAGCTGGGATGATGCCGAATTCTTTTCTTTTTTGTTTTTTTTTGTTTCATCGGGAGCCATAGATTTCTTCTTGGAACTAGGTCTTTAAGGGAACTGCATTTTTCCAAAACTTCAGAACTGGCACCATTGTTCAGAACTATTAGCTGTAAAATCTAGTAAAAAGAAAGGGCCTAATCCTCAGTAACAGGTATAATTAGCTTTAATGCTTAATTACTCTGAGTCAACTAATTGGTTTCATTGGGACTACTCACAGTAATTCTCAGAGCTAGGCATGTAAGTGTCTTCAGAGTCAGTCTTATCGTTTGTAAGTTTTTGCAGTGTGACAAAAGTCATTAGTCCAGAAAGAATGTCCTGGGCTGTCTGTTTTCAAATATAAAATGTCAATGTTAATGAAATATTGTATTATTAGAAGTTATTTCTTGTGCTTCTCCTTTAGACCACAGAGTCAGTGTGAAATATTATACTTACATAGCAAAATAAAACTTGGCTGCCTTCACACTTTCTTGGTGATGAATATCCGTAACAATGTATCTCTTGTGGATAAGGAGCAAAAAATGTCACTTTTAACATTTTAATCATATTAATGTGATGTATTTTACATGGTAATGCAACTTCTTGATACAGTGCACTGAAATGTTTTCTTCATTCAGAATACTTTTAGGGTAAAATTATTTGTAATCATGCAATAACCATTTTTAATCATGCAATAACCATTTTTAATCATGCAATTCTGTTGCCTTCATTTATAATGCATTGGTGGTGTCTTATTTTATACTGATATGCTGAAGCTATAGCTAGACCCTCAGTATATGGTCACCTTCCCTAGATTTCATTGTGGAGACAATGTTCCTGAATATTTAAAAGAAGATAATTAGTGCCTTTACTGCAGACTTTGTAATAATTCTCCTATCTTGAAATTCCAGTTCAGTCTGTAAGAATGTGAAGATGACGTCCAGAGAAGAATTTAATGAGTAGCAAATTCAGCAAGAATATAGGGAGGCAGAGTTGAAAAATTAAATGCTCGTGTTTCTTCTGCATTCCAGATTCACTGTGGTTTCATTCTGCTTATGAAGTACATAAGACTGGAGAAGTATCTGACAAGAGTTTGCATATACTTGTGTTTTTATATACCGCATGAACACACGCCATTTTAACTATGATGGATAACAACTGCAGTGCATATTTTGGTTAATCAGAAGATTCTTGCTATGCATAATTTATGTTGCAATATCATTTTTACGGTTAGTGGATACAGCACTTGGACAGACAGACATCTGGTTAATAGTTTATAAGCAAATTAAATACTTGATGTATTATTAAAATGAAAGAGAAATTTCATCAGGGCTAAATCTAATTCTATGCTAGAATGTTGGAAAGTTGTTTAAAGCCTGACTCAAGCTTGATGCCCCAAATTTGGGAGGGCCTGTTTTGACTGTGGCACTTGTCTGCCCGTGAGTGCTAATTTCTGTTCTGTGGGTAAAAGGATGAGGAGTCTACTGACAGATTTGAGAACTGGCTGGGGTGCATGTCCTTGGGAAAAATGTTCCCATGTTCCCTCAGTCAGTCAAGTGTTAAAATAGTGCTAAGCCATCAGAAACGGCGTTAAAAGACTCCCTTTCAAGCTAGTCCCATTTTGCTACAGCTTTGCCCTAAGTCGTAGGAATCTATCTCAGAACGGAAAATATGTCCCCAGTTAAAATGAAATGGGAAATTAATAGTTATATCGCAATATTCCTTGAGAAAGAGATTACTCCCATCTGACATCTGTAATGGTTCTTTGTTTTCCTGCACTGATAGTGCGGTTTTCATACATAATTTTTTTCTTCTGTTTTCTCTGTTTTCTTGCACTAGAGAAGTGCTAGAAACAAATGTGGAGGCCTTGAAGGGGCTGTGCTTGATGCGTGAGGCATCTGTAACGTTTGGAGGAGAACGGCTCTTCCCGTGCCCAGCCTCAGTTACGGGTGCATGTGGGTGTAAAGGTCACGTTGAGCAGTGTGCTGGTGAAGAGGTCTGTAGCTATCTCATGTGAGCTCTCAGCTCCTGGCTTCTGTGGGGTTTTGTCGTTGTTGGCATCTCTCTTTTCCTGTTGCCTTTTCCATTCTCCGGTGTTTATCAGGGCTGTGCATGTGGGCAGCAGCAGCGTGTTGGCCTGCAGCTTCTTGAAGGCTGTGCCTGCTGTCTTGGCAGAGGTGCCACACCAGCATTTAAAACTGTAAGTTGGGAACTATGGCTTTAAAGAGTCACCCTGCATCCTTGGAAGCGCTGATAAAGAGCTATTAATCTGCATGGTGCTTCCATGAACCCAGTTAAGGCAATCATTCCCCAGAGCGATGATAATTCCTGCTCTCTGCATAGAGACTGCTCTTCTGGTTTGTGGGTAGAGGTGGTTTTCTGAAAATACTGAGGTGGAGAGTTAGCAATAAACTGCATTAAGCTGCTAATGAGTAGCCATTGTTTATATTTAAAGCAGTTTAGCATGTTCACCCGTTCATGAACAATTTAATTTCTTCTTAACACTTTCTTTGTTCATCATCTTTTATGACTTACATTACACATCAAAGCTCTTTTTAGATGTGCCGAATGTTTTTCCACAAATCATTAAAAAGGTTTTTTCAAAAATTACTGTTTTCAAATTTATAATTTTTCCACAGTTACTTACTAGGTTGAAATAGCCAAAAATAAACGAAAAGCAATTGATCATTTTAATTTTCTCAGTGTGGAAGAACAGCAAAATCTTTCAAAGCTAATAATAAAAAATTAACCGGGGCTAACTAATTACATGTAAAATGATAGCCTATAATTATAAGGCAAGAAGAAATCAATAAAGCTCGATTTGTAATTTAGTCTTATCTCAAGGCTCAGAAGAACAAACCATTCTGTGAGATAAATTTTATAAGATTGCTTCAAATAGTATTTTTTGGAACTAATTAGTTGATAATTTTATTTATTGTTGAAAGAAAACAAGATAGGCATCACTGAATAACCTTGGGGTTTAACCTTGCAAGCTTTCCCCTCTGGAAGCAGTTGGTCCAACAGCTTTGTCAATGTTAAAGGAGACCCAAGGGGAGAGTGGCAAAAATATTTGGTTGAGAAGTATCATTACACAGATGGAATACAGCTTTTTGTTAACGTGCCTCATGACATAATAGTAGGAAACCAGGGGAAAGAATCACCAAAATTAAGGCAACACAGGACATGTGTTGTCATTAAATCGTGTCAGGGCTTACTAAACTTGACTGCTCTCAGTTATTGCTGTCCTAGGCAGCAGAAATGTGATGCTAGCAGGTGCCCGTGGAAGTGGCTGTATATATACCTAGAGGTGTGTGTCAGCAGCCTTGGGAGCGTGCAGGGACCATCTGTTAACCAGCATGAGTCTAAAAGGCTTAAAGTGGGCAGCAGAGGGATCGCTCTAGAAGTTGTGCAACTTATTCTTTCAATTATGCAAGTCAGTGGCAAGTAGACAGGTCCCAAGCAGTGATAGGTGTTCCTTCCTGCATCGTAGCTGTTTCAGGATATGTTTCTTCTGTGGCTTTTGGCAAGATGTACTGACATTTGTGATTGAAAGTAGAGCCTAGTGTTGAGAGGGAGGAAAATGCAGGGCCTGCTTCCTTATCATTTTGGAGATAAATCCAGCATTTAAACTTCATTCTTCCCTCTGCTGCTAAAATAAAACGTTGTATCAGCTATATATCAATGTGTTTAATAAGGCAGCACTTAGCTTTCATTACAGCTCACAACAGAAAGAAAAAGATTGTTATCAGCAAGAGATAGAGGGATGTACAGAGGAAGTGAATGTGGTGACGCTATTAGCCATACAAAAAATCCAGAGCTGTTTTTGCAGATCATCATTCACAACATCTGACCTCCCGTGTAACTTTCTGTTACTGTGTTAGAGCACACTTGGTCTTGTTGGTTCATTTATGTGGGACTGTGGCATTGTGTGTGTGTGTGCAACAGAGCTTCAGTGGACTGCAGCCGCTCATGTAGGGCCAACTTCCCTGGCTGAATGGTGCACTGTGGGTGGCTTGCCTGTGGGAAATGGCTGGTTCACCCCTTTTAGAAGTTTACACTGAGTTTAATACAGAATTTGAAAGTGGATTGAGCAAGGAAATGTTGGTTGGATCTTGAAGAAGGTATTCTCAGTGGTTTAGACTAACTTTCGTATTTTGGTTTAGCTGGTTTGCTGTCTTAGAAAAGGATCCAGGACTGTATATAAAGGTGGCCCTCATCTGTTTGTTTTATTAGGTGGGAGGGATAATATTCCTGCTGCTCGCAGCATGACCCCTTAGCATGACCCCATCATTCAATGAATACACAAACATATCTGTTGTCCTTCCCCTGTCTTCAAATGTGCCCTGAGGACTCCAGGATAGGTCATCTCCAACCTCCATGTACATCCTTTCCATGAGGAGGAAGCTCAGAAGACCTAGAAAGGATACAGAAGGAAAGGATTAGGATGGTGAAGAGGGCCTGTATTGTGTCTTTCTTCAATCACGGGGGCTTTAATAAGTAAGCTTAATAATTGTATTTGCTAATGATTTTTCCTTTCCAAATTTTGATCAAGACATTTTCTGGGAAGAACAGGTATTTACAGTGTAAGAGGGAGAATGGCCAAAGTGGTTTCAACCATTCAGATACATTTTTTTCCCTGCAAAGGATTTTTGGACTGAATAAAGATGTTCCTCTGTGCTAGAACCGAATGTGCTGGTTTTTGGGTTTTTCTGCCTACTGGGATTTAGAGGACTGTATTTTTTAAATACAATATCTCACATTGCTTCCCCTAGGACATTACCAAACCAGTTTCTATAAATCTCTATGCACAGAGTGTTTTATGTGAGACAAAGATATTTTTTCTTGATATATTTTTTGCACCTTGCTGTCCAGCTGCACAGGTATTTATGTATACCCTTAAAAGTTTTTATTCTCATCCGCAAATGAAAACCCTGAGCACTAATCTCTTTCTTCTGACAAAGTCCTCTGATGCTTTTCCCTTAGGAATCCCCTTCCTTAATTCTGTGCCATTCTGTGTGGTAAGGGGGATGCTTTCTCTGAAGGACTTACCCTCCCTTCTGAAGTCTGCATCACAGTCATCTTTCTTTTGAGACTGGAGAACTAATATGTTTGTAACAGAGTTTCTCTGTATTGGTATTCATACGGGATAAAGAAGTGACTACAAAATCCAGTAAAGGTTCCTTTTCAACCCTTTATGTACTGGCTCAGCAGTACCCTGAAACTACATTGGCCTCAGAGCAAAGGGTGAAGCACACATCTCGTGCACAGAAGTTTCTTATGTCATTGCCATATCTCGTTGTTGCACTTACATGATTTATCCTGTGAGGATTTGTGTTGTGTTTGCTATTACATGCACCTCACCTTAGAAACCTTTTCTGGTAGCTTCAAAATTAAGTAAAAATGATGTATTTGAAAAATTTTTCAGGCTTCTTTCTCTTCCCTCTCCCCTCAGGAAAAGAATACAAAATATGAGTGGGTAAGTTTCCTTTTAAAGAAGTGTTCAAGTAGTTCACAGTGGCTTGAAAACAAATGAAAAATTTTCAGAAAAGTATGTCCAACTGTTTTCCTGTTCTTTTAAATAATGTGTCTATCCTACGGCCCTCGTATATAATAAGATTTTTAGTCCCAGATGGGTAGGAAATAGTTATCTGCAGCTCTGCTTACGTTTTGCACTCCATCAGAACGAGTCTCCCAAAACAACCCTTAAATGGCTGCAGGGTAATTAAGGTTCACTGGTACAACGGTAACTAGATTCCATATTTAATTAGTCTCTCTGTAAAGTAGAATTGCTGCATCATATTTGAAATACTCTTTGATGATATTAATGTAATATCATACAGGAACTTTAGCTTGATGATCAGTGCGGTTAGTATTTAAATTTTCTGCAAATTGAGCTTCTATTACACAGATAATATAGCTTCTGATAGATCAACATTACAGCATCCTTGTTCAAATAGATACATATTCTATTACAGTTCTGTAGCCATGGGAAAGAACTGCTGCTTCTCAAATGGCTTACTGTGACGCTGGAAGGACCCAGTTCAGGAAAACACTGATGCATCAAGATTCATCATTAATAAACATTAGAAGTATGTTCTGAATTGTTCTCTAAATTGCAAAGGAAAACCTGCTCTGTGGAGACCATCATAGAGTCATAGAATGGTTTGGGTTGGAAGGGTCCTTTAAATATCAATTAGTCTAACCCCCCAGCAACGAACAGGGAAATCTTCAACTAGATCAGGTTGCTCAGAGCCCTGTCCAATCTTGCCTCGAATGTTTCGAGGGATGGGGCATCTACCACCTCTCTGGTCAACCTGTTCCAGTGTTTCACCACCCTTATTGTAAAGAATTTCTTCCTTTTACCTAGTCTAAATCAACCTCTTTTAGTATAAAACCATTGCTCCTTGTCCTACCACAACAGGCTCTGCTAAAAGGTCTGTCCCCACCTTTCTTGTAAGCCCTCTTTAACTACTGAGAGGCTGCAATAAGATCTCCCCAGAGCTGTGTCTTCTCCAGGCTGAACAGCCCCATCTGTCTCTGTCTTTCCTCATAGGAGAGGCATTCCATCCCTCTGACCAGTTTTGTGGGGCGTCTCTGGACACGCTCTAACAGGTCTGTGTCTTTCTTGTACTGAGGACCCCAGAGCTGGATGCAGTACTCCAGGTGGGGTCTCCTGAGAGTGGAGCAGAGAGGGACAATCACCTTCCTTGACCTGCTGGCCACGCTGCTTTGTTGCAGCTCAGGATGCTGTTGGCTTTCTCGGCTGCGAGTGCACATTGCTGGGTCATGCCCAGCTTTTCATCCACCCGTACCCCCAAGTCCTTCTCCCTGTGTCCCCCAGCCTGTATTGATATTTTGGGGTTGCCCTGACCCAGGTGCAGCACTTTGCACTGGGCCTTGTGAGGTTCCCCTGAACCCACTTTTCAAGCTTGTCCAGGTGCCTAATAATTTCAGCACCTTCTTACTTTGTCTGTATGTTTCAGAAAACACTAAACCAAGCACCAATCTCAGTAAAAGTGTTGGCAGGATGTGGAGTAGATGAGGTTCTCATACATTGCTGTTAGGACTGCTGCATTGTCCTGGGAGGCACAGGCCCTGAGGTGCTGGCACACCTCTTCAGAACTGTTTGTGATTCTACAAAGTATCGTATTTAGAACAGTGCTGTGTCCATGCACAGAAGCCTGTAGAGATCAGACACTGGGCAGAAAGGGGAAGACTTCATCATGTCAGCTCGAATAGTGGTTCCTACTGCTCTTACTCATAACTATTCTTTAGAGCCTCATGCTTTTCCCTGCTTTCACAATTAGTTACAGTTGGGTCACATTGGGTTTACTCAACCAACTTCTTGGAAATCAGGGTCACAGATGTGTGTGTCTGATGTGCACCCTAATATTTGGCTAGGTTGTACCAGTTTTAGGAGTTCAGGAGTGTTCCCCAGGTTCCTCATCACAGTATGTCACTGATTTTTCCTGATGTCTTCCACCTGCCTTGGGCTGCTGGCCCACACAGCCTCATAACAGCTCTCAAATTAGGCAGACTTGTAGTAGCCAGATGTGCTGGGCTACTTGTGGTTGCTGCCCATACACAGTTTCTCTATGGGGAAGAAATCCAAATCTGCCAAATAGTTGCCAGGTCTTTCCAGATCTGACGCAACCCAGTCAAAGCAGTATTATAAGCCTGTCCCTGGATATCTGTAAGTGTGTGTACTTTTATTTGCGTTCAAAGAGCATCTCCACAGAGCATGCATGGCCAATTTGACACATCCTAGAAATGTGTATTTCTATCTAGGAAAAACTATATCCCAAGGAAAGCTATCCATCCCAGCCTTGCTACTGTCCTTGGGATGCCCTCTGGGAAGTAATTTGCAGCTGATCTCATGGTGCGTGCACTAGAATGAGAGTTTTCTGGCCTGATAAGGGTGCTGATGTGGTATATACTTCATTGTATTATCACACTAGTGCACCAGCAAGGTGAAAAAATCACTTTCTAGTGTTTCTCATCTTAGAAGTGCTAGCAAATAATAATTGACTATATTGAAATATTAGTAGACGCTGCTGAGTTAGATGGATCCTCTGTTGATAGTGAGGAATGATGCACTGAATGAGTTCTGCGGTATTGTTCTGAGGCCCTGAGCTCTTGTTCTTTTGTAGTGTCTTAGGGACAGACAATTCAAGGTGTTGTTACTGTTGCAATTCTTAATTGTTGCAGAAAATACCGGTCGTACTCATTGGAAGGTCAGCAAAATAATAGAACAACAGAATCTCTGTGGATCATTGAAACAGTTTTGTTGTGGTCTTTTGGAGTGCAGAATGATTACTTCATTGCTGATTGACATCTTTAAAATATCAGGTCTTTCGAATTTGCGGAGGGGAGCGAAATAAATGGATGTAACAGCTAGCAGGTGGTTCTCTTTCACTGGGCAAATCAAGAGCCTGGAAGCGTAAACTTGTACAGCAGGGAGAACTGGCTCTAGATTCTCCTAGATCAGGCTTACCAGTGAGTAGTGGTAGTGATGGATTCAGTTTTCACTGCTTCTGTATTTTTTAGAATAATGTGGCCCACATAATGCCCAAAAATCAAAAAGCTCCTAGCAAGAAGCTGATTTGAAATACATGCAAAGGTGAATTGTTCTCCTGATAGATGGTTGGTTGCTTCAATTTGGGCTTGGTACCCAATACTTAGGAACTCCATTGTGGCCTTAGTGTTGCAGAGAGCTTACTTTGGTGTACGGTGGCTTTTCAAAATCTAATGAAAGAGCCTATCCTGCTCCCTAATTTAACATTGCTCTTCACTGGGTGGCCTGCATGTAGTTTTATTAATTGCATGCTTTCATGGAAGCATGCTAATGTCTTGGGGTTTTTGGCATGGCCACTGTTGGTTTGTTTGGCAGAATTTGATAGAAAGTCAGCAGAAAGTATGACCGTCGTGTTTGTTCACATTTGCTTCTTGTCTGGTGCCATAGATGCGAACTGGGGTGGCTACTGGGAAGTGGACTTTGTGGCTAGAAGGACTTGGAGGAATGAGGGAGGAATCTAGCACAAATGGTTTGTCACTGAAGTCTTTAATGAAAAAGCCAGTCTATGAAATATGGAATATCTTCTGTCTTAAGCCTCTTCACTTTTAAAGACACAAAAAAAGCTTTTAAGCTCCAAATATTAATGCACATTCAAAACTATATTTATTATTAAGAAAATGATAGTGGAGGTCAGAATTCCAGCAGGGTTCCTTTAAAATAGTAATGACTGTCAGATGATGCATTGTCTGGCAGTTAATAGAGTAGCAGGGGGCCTAGTACTAGAATCTTAAATGCCAAGAAATGAAAAAGCCAAATGTTGTCATAAATACTCTGCATGCTGGTAAAAGATGAAGGTGAAACTGGAGATCCGAGCTTTGCCTTTGTACTCAGGATCTCCTTTTTCACAGAGAGACTGGAGTCAGTGGTGGGATGTGAAGGGTAAGGTAATGTTCCATCTAAAGAAGTATGACAGATACTAAACGTAAGTAATTCTGAGTAATCAAGAAATTACAAGATTTATTTTAATTCTTTGTTTCTTTTTGTGTACCTTTTAAATTTTTAATGTGCTCCTGCTCTCGTGTTCATAAAACAACTTAGGATCTAAAGACGCAGAACAGTAATGAAAAGAAGAAAATAACCACCTCTAATCATCAGATTTATAATTTACAGTTCTCTTCATTTAATGCAATATAAACATCAAAAAAACCCAAAACCATTTGTGAGGAGGAAGAGAGGGAAGAAAGGTCCTCTCACTTAAGGCTAAAGCTGAGAATGTATGCTGAGGGCTTTTGGCTTTTTGCTTTAATGCTGTTTTTATTAAAAAAAAAAAAACAAAAAAAACAACCTAAAGCAGAATTTTTGTATCGCTGCTGCTCAGACTGGTTGTTATATGAATCATCACAAAACTGGTAATCCTCAAAATCTGAGGCTTTATGCTGAGTCCAAAGGTAACGCGCTCCGAGGTAGCAGGTAGTGGCTGGAGCAAGCCCATCTATGTCGTTGAGACTGCACAAATGAGGAGGGGCTGCAGAACCGAATTCTGCCTTGAAACCCAGCTCTGATGTGCTGCTGCTCTGTCTTGGGGAAGGTGGGAGGGAAAGGCACTCAGCAGCATGCCTCCCAGAGCAGAAGGTCACTGTTTCACCTTTCTGCTTCACAGGACGAGAAGCCCTGTTTTGCCCATGTGGTCAGTCTGGACCTTGCTGAGCAGTTGTCCTCCTGCTGGAATGTGTGTCTGGCTGGGATAGATGTTTAGTCCAAGGAGCACTGAGGTCACTTATATGTCTCAGCGCCAGCCGTGCTCTACTCATGTGTCAGGGAAGAAATCTGCCCTTCAGGGCTTCACTGCTGTGATGCCACTCTGTGCTGCTGCCAATGCGGAGTTATCCCTTGAAGACACAAGAATATTTGTCCCTCAATATTTGTCTGAAAAGCACCGATACTTCCTTTCCTGTTTAGATCTGTGTCAATGAAAAGGAACGCCTGTGAGCTAAGCTGCTGTAAACCCAGTGTGAAGGAGATGTAAATAATGCAAGCCCTCATGTTAAAATTATCTGGTTTTTTCCACCCTCTGCCTTGCTGGTCTGTAGGTAAGATTTCTTAGTGGATGAGGTGATTCATAGATCTGGTTGGTCTTTTACTGAGTAATCCAGAATGGGGGATAGCAGTGCATCAGTTCTACACAAAGCTGAAAGAGAACGAAATTCACGCATTTTTCACCCTGGTGTGAATACTGTCTAGTAAATATCAGTGGTCTTGAGCCCCGCAGACTTTGGTATCAGCAGGAGCCTGCTCTGGCTTTCTTCTGAGTGCTGTTTTTAAGCTGTCTCCAGGGAGTTGTTTACTCTGGGCAAGTAAAGTGACTGAAAATCCAGTAAGTGATCTTTATGAGCATCATTTAAATTCTCTGTATTGTATTTGAATGCTAATCCCTGGCAGGGCCTGTGCTGTTCTTTCTACTTCCTAGTTCTCAGCTACTGCATACGTAGTTTCATGTTACTCTGCCACTTTTCAACTCCTTTGCTGGGAGGCTGAAAGCTGAAGTGACGAAGACCCCAGTCACAGGCATTTAGCTGCTGCTCTGCTGGAAGAGGTCAGTGTAACATCGGGGTCAGAACAACAAGTTCATTCTCCTTGCTGCATAAATAAGTGACCTTCTAGGAGAGCCCTAGTGTGCCCACATAGAATTAAGTTTTGATGATTTAGTCAAGGGTAATCTGAAGTGAGGAGAGAGAAGATGGAGTTTCAGACCAGTCATAGGTCACCATCTCTCAGGCCAGTAGAGTTGCCAATTAAGAGAGCTACCTTTATTTATATTTCAACAGCCTTGTGAATGAAATATGAGTATTTACGCTAAGGATAAGCTTAAAAAATCATCGAAGGGTTAGGCTTATGATGCATTCATTTGTAGGTAAAGCAATGTTGGTTTTAGGGTTTCTTTTGGTCTTGGTGGTGTATGGTTCAGCTAAAACAGAAACATTGTGCTGTTTCCTATGGGTCTTTACTGCTTGGTAAAGTATCATCTAATTATCCTTGTACTTTATTAATTTCATGCTTTTCTTTTGATGCTGCTTCATAAGATAGCTGATGTTGGATTCTGCTCCATTGCCATGGAAAAGTAGTATTCAACCAGACAAAAGAAACACAGAATTGAATCTCTTAGACCTGGGATTTAATCTACTGTTTTGCTGTGCAGGTGTATCTTGAATATGTGAAAAAAACATACCCTCTGGCAGTTAATGGAGTAGCAGAGGGCTACGTTCACAGATATCCCCAAATTCTTCCCAATCTATGACCCCATTTCTGAAATGCCATTTCCAGCCTTAATTGTAGTTTTTAAGAGAGCCAGAGTCTTTGAGACATTGCTCCAGCTGGTCAGGGTTTCTGCTGAAAGCCCCTTGCTAGATAAGGGTTCATTTCGGCTTGCTGCAGTGTTTCAGCCTTGCACTGCAGCCGAAGCTCAAGAACCTGTGTGCAATGGGGAAAGAGTTCCTCCCTTTTTGTTGTTCTGGGGTTTGGTTCATTACAGAGTGCCGTAAGAACATGAACTTCCAGGAGAATATTTTTCTTTCTGAGGGAGAGACTCTGGAAATTAGTACTCCACCAGGTACCCTCTATTTCATTATTTAAATTGTGTAGATTTAATCAGACCTGGATGTGACTGCAGTGGAAGAGAGTGTCATTTTTGGAGAGCCATTCTAGAGATCGAAAGGGGAAACATACTTCTCATCACAAAAGCTCTTTTTAGAAAAGAAACACTTTCCTGTTACCAAATGCAAACAACTTAGGTACCACCATCTGCTGTCAGTGTAGCAGATCCCATATTAAAGAATGCCTGTGTGGCCATTCAATCAAATAAGAAATTAGTCATATATTTAGTGTAATTGAACATTTGTGGTAATGTGTATTGCTGATAATTCATACTGACAGTAAGCTCTGAAAATATCAACCTGAATATTTTCTGACAAAACTTTCCATGTGGCAAAACATACATTTGCCTGTAGTCATTTAAAAATTGATGTGGTATCCTTGTGTGGTTTCCTGAAGCATGGTGCTGATTTATGAGCCAGTCGTCTAAAGAAAAAATAAATGCATCTCTTGCGAAATGAGTGTTGAATATCTTCCATATACTTATATTTCTTTATATATATTTTTAGTGCTTGTTGAACCTCCAAGGGTGTCTTTGAATCCTTTCACTAATTTTTTTTCTTAATCTAAAAGAATAGGGAATACAGCTGGTTTCCATGCATCCCTCACTTTTCTCCTTTCAAGTGGCTTTGAGACTTTAGTTTTCAAGGTAATTCCACTTATAGGTAATCTTGAGGTAGCCTCCAGAATCACAGAGTGGTTGGGGTTGGAAGGGACCTCTGGAGATCATCCAGTCCAACCCCCCTGTCAAGGCAGGGTGACCTAGAGCAGGTGACACAGGAACACATCCAGGTGGGTTTTGAATGTCTCCAGAGAGGGAGACTCCACGACCTCCCCGGGCAGCCTGTTCCAGAGCTCTGCTACCATCAATGTAAAGTTCCTCCTCATGTTCAGGTGGAACTTCTTGTGTTTCAGTTTGTGGCCATTCCTCGTCCTGTCACCGGGCACCACTGAAAAGAGTCGGGCACCATCCTCTTGGCACCTGCCTTTGAGATATTTACATGCGTTAATGAGATCCCCTCTCAGCCTTCTCTTCTCCAGACTAAACAGGCCCAGCTCCCGCAGATCTCTCCTCATGAGAGAGATGCTCCAGACCCCAAATCATCTTTGTGTCCTTCCACTGGACTGTCTCCAGTAGCTCCTTGTCTTTCTCGTGCTGAGGAGCCCAGAACTGGACACAGCACTCCAGATGTGGCCTCACCTGGGATGAGTAGAGATTCATAGAGGTTGATAGAGGGGAAAGGAGATGATACCAACCAACACATAGAACAAAAAAAGCCCAATACCACCAAAAGAAAACTTCAAGAAATAGTGGCCACCCTGTCAATTCAAACCCTTTCCATGTGGAAGCTCAAGTAAAGAGTATTCAAATGCTGATTAGAGTTTGCATTTTGCCTGATATCTCAGTTGCTACAAATCAGCTGTGCTTTATTTATATTTGTGTGTCTTGCTATCGGAGAGGTTCCCTCTTGCCTAAGAGAACGCACTTAAATCTAAACTTAAATCTGTTCCTTTCTTTCTGAAACAATAAATTTTGAAATTATTTTATAGACTGTGCTGAAACTTTTAGTTTAACCAGTTTGCTTTTTTTTTTTTTTTTTAACAAAATTTTATTTTTCTGAACAAACCAAGGAGGTTTATTTGCATTTGCTCGCAAATGCAGCAGACAGTTGTAATTTCAGTACATTTCCAAACAACCTTTGAACAAGAGTTAATAGAATGGGCAGGCAGAAAATTTGAACTGATTCACAAACAGCTTTTTTTCTTTCTTTTTTTTTCCTTTTTTTTTTCTTTGCACAAATCTGGATCTATCACTATGTGCATTTATGTCTTATCTGTCAGACAACACATTTCTAGATGCAAAAGTGAAATCAATTCCTTTTTAAATGGACAAATAGGAATAAAGTAGTGCTCCTGATGTCTCAGAGAAAGATTCAGCAGTGGAAGCTAAAAAACAATACTGAGGCTGCTTCCATGGTCAGTGGAGAGCTCACTTTTCCCCAAATGGTCCTTTGGACTTCTTCCTGCCGAATCTCAACCTTTGAGCGGAGAAACTCCTTAATCTTCTGTTGAAGTGGCAGGGATTTCGTGCTTTGGAAATGTATTTGATCAAAGAAGACTGCTTAGACAGTTAAAGATGTTAAATCTCTTCAGTCATCTTGTGCTTTGCAGGTCTTGGGCAGCTCTGGATTCATCAAAACAATATGCTTTGCAGTTCAGTGTTATCAGTTTCTGGACATTATCTCTTCTCCCTCTACCCACTGTCTGTATTCCAGATATTTTGAAAGCTTCTGGGTGATAAAAGTGTCTACTCTTGTGATGTCTTTTTTCACTGTGGTGTTATACAAGTACTTTGCTGCACTCCCATCACCGGGCATGAGACATCTGTTATTTTAATTGACATGGAAAACTCAAAGTTGGCTAGCTTTAAAAATTATTTTTCTCTACTTGCAGGAAATGATCTTTGAATTTGGTTTGCCATACTGCTTCTAAATCTGGGAAAATACTGGTTTGCTCTTTCGCAGCTTGATTAAAATTGATGAAAATTTTAGAACTGAAGACCTTCCAGAACCACATGGGGGAAAAAGTAGAATAGCCAAAATTGGAGGAGGCTGTAATGAAAAGCTTTTGACTTAGAGAGCTGATGAACTGAAAATGCATGTTATTTGTACTCTGACCAAAAACTTGTATCTGATAAAGGCTGTTATTTGAGAGAGGGTGCTGGCTGTGGAAGAGAGCCTTCAGGATTGTGGAAGGAAGGTTTCGGGAATATGATTGCCTTCTGTGGTGAGACACCATTTGTTTCATGCGTGAAGTCCACCTGTTTCCTCACTCCAGCTGGAACTAGCGCTTGCCCAGAAAACCACCTAGTGAAAGAATAGGTCCCAACTGTTTTTGCCGCATCGGTTGTCTGGACCAGATAGGGAGGGTACACATGTTTGCAGCTAGGAGGGAAAAATCCTGTATCATCTTGTATTTGAATTGGATTACCTTACTGTGGAACCACACCTAAAGCCACAGCAAGGGCAACGTGAGGATGGCTGCTCTGATATCTAATTTCAAAGAGTTGTCAGCATCAACAGAGTTCATGCTTGTGCATCAACAAAGGATCATTATTCAGGGCTAGGAAGAGCTTTGAAAGAGATCATTGTGTCCAACTCTCTGCTCATGTAGCCTGTCTGATGTTTGACCTATGCATTCTCTGCTTGGTTCAAGAGCATTGAGCTCATCCATACTTCAGAAGTGCTACTGACAGCATTGCATTGGATAAAGGTATATGAGTTTTTTTGTTTGTATGCATTTGTTTTGCCAAACATATGTAAAAGTCTGAATCATGCAGCAGGACACTGTTATTGCTGTACAAACATTGTTTCCCAAAACTGAAACAAGCTGTACTTGCAGCTTTTACACATTTTTTTGTACATCCGTATCCTCACTCAAGAGAATTTTGTTGCTTTTATCCATTGACTCTGTCCCAGTTAAAACAACTAAAGTCATAAATGTAAGCTTAAAAGCTTACATTTATATATACTTCAGTATTTCAGTGAACTGGGACCCAAGGAATGTTCTTGCAACTGTCTCCGCTTCAGTTAATTGTGGCTGTTCTCGCCTGTGAAAGCAACTTGGTTTAAGATTTCAGCAGCTGGATTTCAACCATCATAGCAATTTCTCTTGCACAAGTACAAGTTAGAACAGAAACCATGCAATGGAAATCCTGAAAATCAGCTCTTCAGGCATTCAGCATTTCATTTGCTTGCTAAACTGTCACTTCCCCATGTTTTACAATATCCATTCAGCCATAATTTTTGCTTCTGGGTATTCTTTATTGTAGCAATGTGCTGTTGAATGTGTACTGTTACTTTTTTGTTCTTACTTAAGGGATGGGTTTTCAAATTCATGGTTTTCAATGGTAGGCATGAGCCTAACAAATAAAACTTCTATTCACTTAAGTAGTATCAGCTAGGTCTGTGATTAGTGCTTTAGAAAATCCTCAAAAGAAGCTGTAATAGGAACTATTTCTCAGTATGTCAGAGTTGTAAGGTTAGAGGATTTTAAAAGAATTTCCAATTAAGTTTTTATAAAAGTAGTCTTTCTGTTCATGTGCATTTGGACTTGTGTAATTGGCAAAGTTGACTTGATGTTATTTAGAAAATATGCTGCAGACATGCTGTTCAGAATAGAAGTAATTGATCAGCCTGGCTCCTTTTCATGTATTCCCAGTGCTTCTAGAAACTGTCTCTGTGAGCATTGTTCTTTTGCTCCACCTGGACGAGGTGCCTCCTGAAGACAGGTCACTTGCCTGAGTGAACTTTAAGGTTGTTCTGGTCCCTGTATAAATACATTCCCTGGCCTGCAAAGTTATTTAACTTGAAAACCTGTAGAGAAAAATATCATACTATAAAGTTTTCTAACAATTTTTAATAATCATTAACAAGCCAGACATTACTCAGGTTTTGACCTCAGGAAGCTGAAGACAAAGAGGTCTTGCTGTTTTGTCTTCCCATGTGGCTCAGCATCGAGAATTTAACTGGTAGTGAAGCTTCAGTACTTAAAAGATGATGTGGGGCTTTTTGCAGCTATCATGGTGTGGAGACTGAGCAGAAGACCAAAGATTGTGCTTGAGGGGCCTCCTACAACGCTCGGTATGAGGAAGGGATACAGCTGATTCTCCCCTCTCTTCTCCACTCTCACCTGGAGTACCATGTTCAACTCTGGGATCCTAAACATAATAAGGACATGGACCTGTTGGATTGAATCCAACCAAAAGGGATCCTTCAGGATGGCTGGAGAGGGACATTGTTACATTTACAACGGGTGTGTAGTGATAAGACATGGGTGAATGGCTTAAAACTGTCAGAGAGTGGGTTTAGATGAGATATGAGTAAGAAATTCTTCACTATGGAGCTGATGAGGCACTGGAACAGAGAAGCTGTGCATGCCCCATCCCTGGAAGTGTTCAAGGCCAAGCTGGATGGGACTTCTAGCAACCTGGTCTAGTAGAAATTACCCCTGCAGTGAAGGGGAGTTGGAAATGAATGATCTTTAAGGTCCATTACAACACAAATCATTCTTAAAAAGAAAATAAAAGGATAAGAGAGGTCTACTCCTTTCACTCTTGGCAGAGTTCCCTAAACTCAGTTTGCCCAGTTATTGCCAGTGATGAGAGTAATGGTGCCTAACTATCCACACAATATTGCAACATCCTGCAATTTTAGAGCCATTGAAGTAGTCCTGTGAAGTACTTAGTGTTCTGTTAATGATATGGGAACTGTCAGTTTGATAATCGTGGCTATAAACTATTCCTCTCTCCTCCTCCCACACCTCTCTCCTTTTCTTTCTCTGGACCCATCTCTTCATTCTTACACATGCCCACAGGTATGTCCTTACCCTTGCCAATATTTGAGAGGGATAATGCCCTGCCAAGTCTCTTTTTTGGTTATAAAGCCAGACACTGTCTGATTGCATGTTTTTCATTGCTTGCACATGCAAATGTTAGCCTTGCATAATGGTCCAGGTTGCACTTAAATTTTTCTTTTAGCACCATACTGAAAACAACCATGAGAGGATTATGGGAAATTTTTGGAAGTTCTCGCTGTTTAATAAGGTTAATAACTTAAAAATAGGAACCGTTAGCTCTCCAGTCCCCAAATATGACCATCACTATTTAGATATGAGCAGCAAGACAAAGGAAGTACTTAGGGTTACTGTGTTCTTACGACAATCTTTAGCTAATTTAAATTTATCCAGTTTATCCCTGGAAAGGATAAACTGTCCATTGAAATCAGTGCTTGTTCATTTTTGTCTAGGGGGAAGACCACAGGACAAAAGGCAGACATATCCTCCATCTACTGAAAGTCTCATCTCATCATATTTTGAAATATATCACAAAATATGCCCACTAGAATTGAAATACAGTCTGTAGTGCCAGCTACCAAACCAAACCAAGCGGTTCCCCAGGGTTTCATTTAAGTATTTGTGTGGTTTTTCTGAAATTCAAGAAATCCTCAGTCAAACCACGAGATTGTAGAAGCTGAAAATTATGATTTAGCAGGGAATGTCTAACTGGGGAGTGGCCATTTGTCAGGAACTGGAAGGCTCCTGCTGAATTGCTGACAGCAGTTACTGATACCTCTGACAATTAAGTACTGCTCCTGAAGACTGTGTAATGCGTTTGCATGTTGTATTCTCGAGGCATTGTATGCAGGGGACAATGGTCTGCTTCTGTGCACTATGTGAGTTATCCTCAGAGAAGAGTTGAGGTGGGAAGGGCCCTCTGGATATCATCTCACCTTGTTCAAAGGAGAGTCAACTATGGCAGGTTGCTCAGGGCTATGTTGAGTTTGGGTTTGAACCTCTCTGTGGATAGAGACTCCACAGCCTCTCGTGGATGTATTACTGAGTGACCACAAAGATGCATGGCAGTAGGTTTCAGGCTACTAAAAGCACACACATCTCCTGAATATTCATACTGCTCCTCCACCTACTTCACTCACTGCTTGTTTCCGGGTGGCCATCTCGAGCCTGGCAGCTGGCTCCCCAAGCCAGCCCATCTGGGCTGACCTAAGCCCCCACGGCTGCCACTACACTGAGCATGTGTGCTCATGCTTTCCTCAAAAAGAGGTAAATGGAAGCAGAGGATGCCTGGCTCCACCTTTTATGCAACTTTCAGCCGGTATGGGTTAAAGAACCTCTCTACCATCGGAGAAGGATTAATCAATTTGCTTATTTTGGACTCAGATAGTGTCACCAAAGACAAACCTTTGGTATGTGCCTAAATTTGGGAAGAGACTACCATCTCCCTGGTGTGAAAGCAAAGGAGCTTAGATGTCATTTCTGCGTATTTACTTCTTTCCCTCTTTTGCCCTGAAGACATGAAACAAGGAGGCAGTAGGCCTTGTCATAAGTGGGGCACTTACAGGGCTCCTCTACAGTGTTTTAAAGTGCCCCCCTAGGGCTTAGGTTATTGTCAGTCTCTGAAAACTGTTTGCAAGCATCGGCTTTAGATCCTTTATGGTGGCAGTGAGAACTTCTCATGACCATTTCTGCAGTGCTTTGATACAATCAGATGGAAAGGCACTTTTTTTCTGTATGCATGTAAAGGATCTGGATTTTTTTGTTATGTTAATAGAAATTACTTTTTTTAATTTCTTTTTTTGTATCGTGAAGACATGTGAGCACTAAGAAGTGCTAAGAAGAGAAATGTAATGATGCAGAAGCCAGAAAATCATAGGGCTGCTGCTGGCTGTCACTCAGATGGTTTTGTGTGACTTAAAATTAAAGTGATGTATATCGAGTGGCAGGAGTGAGTCACCGGAATGGCGATGACTCAAGTTGTTGCTATGAATTCTGTGAGGAATGTTAAACGATGGGCTCCCACAGTGGCAGAGCTACAAGTCTCTAGGTGACAAGAAAGGAGTTTAAATATTAGCAGTAAGACTAAATTAAATTTAAGATTGCATTGTGATACACTGAGAACCATAAGACTTTTGCCATTTGTCCAGTTTCATTGCCTTGGAATATCATCTAGGAATGTTACTACATCTTCACATGTAATGCTGTCAGTAAGGATAAGAGTAAGGAGAGCGATGTTTAATACAGTACTTTTGATTGTGGTTAGTTGTTTATATAAATGATTTAACTCTCTTTAAACATCAGCCTTTCTACAGTGAAGACTTTTATGAATATGCTGGAGAACTAGCCTGGAACTCAGGGTACTGAGGGCATGAAATGAGAGCTGCTCAGTGGAGCATCATGGTTCCTGCACCTAAAGATCCTTTTATGTTCTGGGAGCTGAAGGTCTGGGCATTGTCCATGGTACCAGCGTGCTTTCGAGTAACCCCAGTTCAGAGCGGAAATACAGCTGGGAAGTCTACGAGCCTGTTGGGTTCTTGCAATATTTTATTTAGCATAGGCAGGGGAATCAGTTGTTCAAATAAAGGAAAGGTGAGGGCATGAAAAGGAAAGAAAACAGCCCTTCTGACATAGCATTTTCAATAGAATACCAGGAGGCAATTTGGACTAGTGTACAAAAGCAAAGCTGCAGAAAGCTGTAAACTAGTGACCCAGAATGAAAAGAAAGTGAAATCCCCACCTACTCCAGCTTTTGTTATTGCCAATCTAAAATAACAATCCTCACAAAATTACCTTTCTTATGTTTTATTGACATTTCTGAACAGGTGAACAGGCTCTGTTCAGCAGTCAGTTGTATGGCATGCAGGCTCGGGGTCCCTTCATGCGGTAGTGTGGATGCCTTCATTACTGGGTTTTGTGAAACAGGATTATGTAAAAAATGCATTTGCTTGTCTTCATGGTGGTGTTGATGTGTGACAGTCCTAGGGTGCTGCAGCTTCACAAAGGTCTTCAAGTTCTAGCCATAATATTATAACATATTTAGTTCCGAGTGCAACTTTCTGCTGCAGAAAAGGATAGAAGAGGAGGATATCTGTTCCAGATGGAAAATCAGTGGTGTTGAGAACAAGGGTAACAGTCTTAAAATAAAACAATTTTACTGCTTTTCTGAAGTTAATGGCTATCAAGTGATCACTCTCAGTGATCTAAGAGCTGTTCAAGACCACAGTGTTAATACAGCTACACAAACTGCCCTTGCGAGCTTATTTTTGCAGTGCTTGCGGATACAAACGCTCTTTTCTTCCGAAGCACAAGTGATTCCCTGGTATTGTTACCTATTCTGTTGCCGTGGTCCTTATGTCAAGTCCATTTTGTTTGTTTGTTTTCCTCCCAAACCTCTTGTCAATGTGGAATCCCAGCTCCCTTTTACCCATCCAAAAGCAAGTCTTATGCTCGGGTCAGGTAGCAATGTGCCTTCTCAAAAAGGGAGTTGGGCACTGGTCTTTAGGTGGTGTCAGAGTCCTCGTGCCCGTGGTGTTAGTGTCGGCTTGTCTTTGAAAAGGCCAAGAGTTTGAAGCTCTGCTGTAGTTCTTTCTGATCTCGTAAGTTCTTAGGGCCAGTTCTAGATCTGTGCACTCCAGAGTTTTATCAAAAATTTTATTGGTGACTTTCTTATGTCAAGGATTTGATGGACTATGAAATGCAGCTTCTGGAATAATATGTATATTCTTCTGGAGAACAGGGATTCAGGTTGAGCTGTGTCAGAATAGGTTTTGACTCATCCAAGCAAGCATTCTTTTTTCACCTGCCTAGTAAAGGTTGAGTTTTTTGTGGGGTTGGGGTTTCTTTAATCCTTCTGTTATGCACCTCTCTAACGGTGCATTGCTGTGTGTGGGGAGAGAGACACTTCACAGGTGTCTTTTGGCCTTAGCTCTAACATTTCACCATGTCTCTTTGTAACAGTATTTCCTATAGCCAGAGTTATTCTCTGTTGACCAATCCAAGGCACTTGCTGTTCTTACCAGTGTTTGGCTGTCCACTGAATGGTGTGCAAGCCAGAACTAGATGTTTTCCAACTACCTTTCAAGGCACTGAAGCTCCACAGGAGATTTAACCTTCTCACATAAGAGGTAGCCTGATTAAGATATTCATGAAGAAATTGGCAATCAAAACACTTTAGAAACTTTTCAGCCTTGACTACTCCTACTCATTCGCTATTCTTAGTGCACTCTCTATTGCCGTCAAGAATCTAGCTCAAAGCTCTGAGATTCTTCTCACTTCATCAGTATCGTAAGACTCCTTTTTTGTGTCTTTATTTTTAGGCATACAGTTCCTGGCAATTAATGTGCAACCTCCTTTCCTGGGGAGGAATGTGTTTGTTAACTACTGTGAAAACAGACCGTGTTTTGCGGATGTTCGAGGGTAGAAATTAACTTTTTCTTACATTCTTATTCTGCATTGGGGGCAGATGTTGATGGTGCAGCTGATTCTGCTTCAGTTCTTTCAATAGGATTATCCACACTCCTAAAATTCTGTCCTGCACTTGCTTAAATGTTTTACTGGCCTGGAGCTTAGTCTGAAACAATGGCTAGGAAGCCTGTGTATGGAGTAATGAAATATTCATCAATGAGCATGTGAACAAACACAGCAGATTGCAGAGTCAGAAACATGCTGTTTAAGGAAATGAACTTTGCTCGTTTAATAAATGCTGTTTGTTTTTTGTTATAACTCATGATTATACTCATGTAAGGTACTAGCACAGAGTGATCCCGCGTAGGACAGAAAAAGAGCCGCATGTATGAGCAGAAGATGAAAGAAGCAGAGAGTTGAACAAGGGAACCCCAGGGAACTTGATCCTGCCTGAATAAAAGAAGTGCTGCTGGCTGCCAAGTTCCCTTTCCTCAGCATCTGGAGCAGGTCTGAAGACATTTATTACTGGTTAGCGTGTGGTCATTACTGAACAAGATATAAAGAGCTTGTGATTTGAATAGTAGCTAGAGAATACCACAGACCCTGAGAGTACCACAGGCTTAGTACGCTTGCATTTTAGCTTTTGCGGCAGCAGAATATTTTTTGAGCTCTTGAGAAGCAGTAATGGTTAGTCAGAAAGATAAATCAGAGAGGAATTTTTGTATGAGGACAGCCGTGGTGGTAGTTCAATGCATCATGTTTGCCAAGGCGCTGACTATTTCCAGAAGACATAGAGTCCTTCCCTCTCTTTTTTCCTTCCTCCCTCCCACTAACAAATAGTGGTAAAACTATTATATATTACAGGATCAGTTTATAAATATGTGCTGATCTCAGCACCTTTAAAGGTTCCTTCTGGACCTTTAAAGGTCCCTTCCAACTCAAACTATTGAGATTCAGTGCCACTGGAATAGTGCAGAGAAGCAGCCAATCTTGGATTGCAAATGCTCAGTTAAAACTTTCACCTACAGAAAACACAATTTTGCTGTGCCAAGTCCCAGTTAGTGCAAGTTTTCAAGGTAATTATGCTGATGCCCTCCCTGCAGGAGCAAAACAAAGATTGCTAAAATGACTTCCAGACGGAGGGTGCATCCTTGATCATGCATAACTACAAGCAGACCAAGTCAGGGCAATCCTGAGGCTGCTTTTGCTTGAACCAAGGGAGGAACCATCATCTTGGAACTCGAAGTGGAGGAAGAAAGCTAAGCGAGAATCACTTACTTTAGTTGAAAAGTAATTAGCAAGAACACCAGCAGATTGATGTGATAACTGAGAAGCCATAGAACAAATTGTTGCTGTGGACTTGATTGAGTCCCCTCCAACTCAGGATATTTTATGATTGTATGAATTTTGACTTTCTGCAAAGTGTTGCACAGAAAACACAAGGTACAAGCATAACATCTGCTGTTCTTCTGACAGTCTAAGTGTTTCCTCCTGGATTGCTGTTTTACCTTGAAGTGTCAGTAAATGTGATTAAAAATAGGAATGAGGAAATGTGGGTGTCATCCATCTGATGCTACAGGGTAAACATATTCTGTGAAAATGAGATGAGTGGTAGGACAATACCCCATCTGATCATAAAAAGTTTCAGTTGTGTAGGGAGCAGAGGCCTTTCCACTGGATAACCATCATCTGAGACTGTCAGTACAAAATGAAGGAAATGCAGGGGTGGAAAGAGAGTAGATTCATCCTTTGGATTTATTCAACATACTTCTGTAGTTTTGAGGGATAATTGAAAGTTTGGGATAAGTCTCTGTTCTTCTCAAAGCGGTATAAAGCTTAACGGAGGAGCCCTGTCTAGAGCCATAGCCTGCATACTGCATGTAGGTCAGCCTGTTTGAAAATCATCTTTGCATCTGTCTTTAACTGATGTGCTGGGAAGCCATGCAGAAAAGCACAGACTGATTACAAAAATGCTAGAATTAAGCTGAGAGGAGAAAAGCCAGACTAACCTGCTGGAGTCCTTTGAAGATCTTACTACAAAGATACAGTGCATGTCAGTGTGCTTAGCGATTTGTCTCCAGCTGCTAAAATCAAAGGCCTCGGTGCTTCGGTATAGAAACCGAATGATCACATCTGTACTGCACAAATATTTAGCATATCACCCACCAGACCCTTCAGAACTCGAGCCTCTATGACTACAGCCAGGCATAAAAAAACGTGTGTCAGGCCATCGTTTTTGTTGTCTTTGCTATCATCATTATTGTTATTATAATCATACTTTTAGTCCTTCTCACAGGGAATATGACAGTGATAGTTCACTTAAAAACACATCTGAGAGCCTTCCCCCACCATGTGTGACTCAACAAACAGAGACTTCAGAGAATCGGGAATGCTTTTGTTGTCTGCTCCTACAGTCACTTCTGCTAGAAAATGTGCATATAATTGTTACTTAAAATTAATATTCCAGTCATGTTCTTCCCAGAAGATTTTCATATACTTAAAAATACTGCATCCGATCCCACTGGACAACTTTTATGCCTGGAAGAAATCAGGAAGCAGCATACAGCATGTGCTTTATTTAAAACAACAAAAGAAACCCAACTCAAACCAGAGTGGTTGTTCAAAAACACAGACCTAGAAAAGGAGACTTTCTGTCTCAGCAGACCAAGATCTAATTCCTGCTGGGATGCCTCAGTTCTGACCAGAAGAAATTGCCTGTAGTGTTATTTCCTGCTTTTACCTGTTCAGTTTGTGGCATCTCTCTTGCGGATTTCATGATGCAGCATCCCTCAGGCAAAGTAATACCTGTTAGTCATCACCACCAAAGTGCCCTGTATTTGATTTGGACACCCAGAGCTCAAACGTTCCGTACAGTGTTCACTGAACAAGATGTTAATCTCTTCACACAACCTTGCTGTCAAGAACCCAACAAAAAAGTCCAGCTAGGTTATCAGTTTTAAAACTGAACAGTCTCCTGGCTCTTAGCTCTGGTCTAGTCAGGCTTTGATAAAACACTGAGTTTTCTCACTGCACTGAAAAAGCAGGAGGAGCTTCAGAACGCTGGCCACGTTCATCTTAAGTTGCATTTTGCCTGTTCACAAACACACACACAGATGTCCTATATTTGTGTGTAAAATGGCACCTTTTTAGAAACGACATCTGAGACATCGAGTGTGTGCAGGCACCTTAATGATCTAACAGTCTGAGACACATTGAATAGAAATATTTGCCTGCTTTGCTTTATGACAAGTAAAGTAAGAGTGTGGAATAATTCAACTACCACCAGAAGGCATGCTGCTGCCCCAGCAGCACTGTTTTTGGGTCGATGGTGGCTGTCGTCGCTGGTTTTCCAAGTGGCGCAGCAGCTACTGACCTACCTGTGCTCCGGCCCTGCCTAAGCTGCAAGAGCTATTTCATGCAAAATTGCTCTCTAATTAAGTTGCACAGTGGTAGAGCTAGCACAAACTGTACTGAAAAGGGGATGTCACTTTCCAGTAGGCACCAGAAGCTCAGCATGTCATTAAGCAAATAGAATAAATGGCTCTTCACAGCTGAGTGCTTCCTGTATTTGACCTTGCACTGCCAGCTAGTGTGTGTTGGCTAACAGTACCCTGGCCATACTGTTAACAGGACCCTGATAGTGACTCCAGTTACAGTAGACCAACGACTCAGCCATATTAAAAAGTGAATTTTGTTTTGAATGGTAGGATGGGATATACAGTGATGTTTCATAACCTGGTGCTGCTCTGCCAGGGTATTATTACCTGAAGAATCCTGAGGAGCTGGAAGGAAAATGAACAAGAAGTTTGTAGATACATGCAACCCTTTGCCTTCCCTGTTACTGGCAGGTGTTAGATAATTTCCATTAGAAAAATGTACTCGTTTGCTGCTGATCTTGACATACTGAAATGCAGGCTATTGCATGTAAATTAAAAGAACGTTTCATAAGAAATTGAGGATGGAAAATGTCTTAAATATTCTGCTAAATGAAGTAAAAATTATATTAGGGAGACAGATCACCCAGCTGCAGAAACTATTCACCTCAAAGTGAAAGAGAGTGAAAGCCATTAATCTGGTAGACTACATGAATTATCTGGGCTGGTTACAAACCAAAACATAATTAGATATGGTTGATTGCTTGAGGTTACTTTAGACATCAAAGACAGGGAAACGGGAAGGACAGAGTGATTACTGAAGTAGGGGTCGGGAAGAGCTTCCTCAGACCCAGTGACTACATTGCCTTGGCATTCTGTGCCCTGTGCTGCTGGCTGCTCTGCTACATACATACCCATTCCCAGCTGTTTCCTGTGCACCTAGGAGTTGCTATTTGTAATGAAAACTAAAAGCTTTTGGGGTCTTTCACTTAGGAAAAGAAAATAGTGTGACACTCACAGAAGATTTGGAAGTAGATCCAAAAAGATTCATGCAAGTACAGAATAAGTACATGTGGACAAGTAATGGGTGGCTTGCCATGTTGCTGTGGGAGAAGGTGCAGTGGTCATGGAGCTGCTATGCAGGCATCCCTGGAGAATGATACCCTCTTTGTCTATACAGGTCAAAGCAACCAGGAGACGAGCATCAGCCTCCACCTCCCAGGAAAAGTCATGTTCATTTTTTACAGCTGTGTTTCATATTTGTTTCTTAGTGGAACGTGACTTGCATTGCTTCCATTGAAAGCCCATTGCTGCTTAGTCTCTATACAGATGACTCGTTTTGGAAGGGTAACCATTTGCTGTGGCCTTACGTGCGTCTCTCTTGTGTGTTTGCTTTTTTCATTGTAAATACTTACTTGTAAGTATATCCTTATTGAAGGCTTCATCTGCTGCAATCATTTTTTTTCCTTATTTTAACAGTTTAGGAAATTCAGTGTCCCTTAAGTAATGAAGTATGAAATATGACTGGTAAAACTAGTCTGGTCTCTTAAAATTAACTGGAATTGCAACTTCTCACACTGCTTCATCCAGGGAGAGCAATCCCACCGTGCTACATCAGGAGCAGAGAAAACTCCCTCCTTTGTTTCAAACCATTGTTTCACATCTACTATTTGTTCAGGGATGGGATTAAGTAATTTTTGTCATGTTTTATGGGGCTGGCACACAGGGTGTTACTTTAGTCAGACAACATGGACCTGGAGTTGAGACATTGCAATCTTCTGTTACATGTTTCACCTTGCCTCTTTACCCATCCCTGGGGAGATACAAGAAGGCCAATGAATGTTCACAGATTTCCCATTTCTCTCTCATTCTGTTGCCAGAGCCAGCTCTTTCATAGGATTGCCCTGCTTTATACAGGTAATGAATAACCTCTGCTAACACAGTCACGACTTTACTCACGACTTGTACTTGAGAGACTGACTTCTTTCTTTAAAGGCTTTAAAGTTACAGCCTACTATCCATCATAGCTTCTTGTAGGGAAGCAGAGGGATTTATGACCTCAGTGTTCACGCCTAGCAAAATGCTTAGGGCTTGCTCAGTCTCAAGGTTTCTCTTTTTTTCCCCTTTAGACTTGAAAGGAAGAGGGAGAAAGTGAGAGGGAATGTACCTGGAGCAGGTGCAGAGATGGAATCAAGATACTGGCTGTCATCATTGTGTTTAGACTGCCAAATAAAATAATGATTGAAAATTAAGATTAAAATTGGAAATCTTCTTTCATATCTAATGAAAATCAGTAATCTTGGCATAACATATGGTGCTGCATTCAACTCCTAGTGCCGTAGGAGTAGTTTGCAGCTGACAGCACATATGTCCGTACAGTATGCTTCAGAATCCCCGAATTTAGATATTTGATTGAATCAGTAATTTTTAAGCTTGAAACGTAAGCATATTCCTCGTCCCCTTTCTTTTCCTGCTCCACCCTCTACAGCCTCAGAAAGCACCTTGAAAAGTTAAGCATTTCCTAATGCTTTGGAATTCTCTTCTGTGGTCGTTGGGAGCGATTTCTGCTCGTTTGGAGTGATCCTTGCTCTCATGCTTCCAGTATTCTTTTGGGAAGAAAAAGGATCTTGCTTTTCCATTAAGGAGAGCAAAAGTCTTCAGAGAGTCCCAGGTGCCATCTCAGAGCTCCTATGTTACCTGCCAGGAAAGCCTACTGCTGCGACTGCCAGTATGGGTTTGAGCATAGAGGGTATGAATTATAAGTACAGTGTGATATCGTGTGTCTTTCCTGACCGATGTAGTAAAACTTTCAGGATCTCTGAGCTTTCCCTTTGCAGAAGATTTATTAATCCTGTTTCCACATTCAGCTCCATACATTCACCATGCATAAACTCTCACTAATTCATCAAAGTGTGCAGAGAATTGTATTCTCCAAGAAGAAAGAATACAGAGTTCTCTCATTAACTCATTCTCTCTTGCTTTGCTTGGATCCCTCCAGGGTAAAATGTCAGATTTTTTTTTTCTTGTGGCATTTGATTTTGTTTGTGTTTCATTACCAGTAGCACTTGTAACAAAATTTTGGTAAATTTATATTCTGGCATTTGGAATCCAAAGCAGAAGACCATGTGTACATAAATTAAAATTTATTAAAAAAAAAAAAAAAGTGGTTTAATGAACACAGAAGTAACACCTCCTTAGTCTGAATCAGAAGCTGGGGATAGCACGCCTTTGCAAATTCATGTACGTTAGCCCACTCTTCTTAAAGGCAGAAATCTACGGAGTAATGAAGAAAAGAGAACGGTTCCGCATGAAGTCAAGCTTAGGGATGAGGTCGCATGACTGCTGAAGTGAATTAGATAGGGGGAAATATTTGAAGAAATATTTGGCTGCAAACATCTGCGTTTTAAAAGAGAGCCTGTATCAAGATAGGAGAGTGCAAACTTGAATATATTGTCAAAGTACAACCTAGGTGCACTTTCTAGCTTATGCATTTTGATACTTAAAAATTGAGGTTTTCTCTTTGAATATGCAATCAGGCTGCAGGAGTTTGGGATTCATTTGCTGTACTCACGTGCCTACACCCATCCTTTGCAGAGCTGTGGTACACAGGCACTGTGCAGTTGTGTACCAGGATATGAGACGGCCCCCTTTCAACTTGTTTTGTCCCTACTGAGGGCTCTTTGGCTCCCGTCACCCTGCCCTGTGTACTTAACTTCCCTTTACTTCCAGTCTCTCACTGACCTGCAAGCCGTTCTCAGTGTCCCCACGTGTACCCAGCTTAAAATCCTCTGCACTGGATCTGCAAGCCTTTCGGCAAAGGGGCTTTTACCCTACTTCGTCAAATGGATCCTGTCTCTCAGCTCTTCTTCCTTAAAGAGGGATCCTGGGCTGTGAAAGCCAAAGCACAGCTTTGCAACACTGGATGCAGAGCTCATTGTTAATTCTCAATGTGCATCCACACCTGTCCAGGCTTTTCCCATCGATGAGGTCATCCCCCGGGCTCTCGTGTTCTCTGCCTTCGCTCTCAAAGCTCTGTAGTCATTCTTGTTCTGGTTATTCGCACTAGTCGCACACCAAAAAAAGAGGTAAAAAGCTATTTCAGAACCTGTGTTTCCTTTATATTTCACTACTTCACAATATCTGTTCTATGACTTTTCTTAGAAGACTGAACAGACTGTACTAATAGTTCTAATTATTTCAAGTAAATAACTTGAAGTAGGATATTGCATCCTTGATTATTGGCTCGAATAAGACTTTCGGGAAATGTAAGATTTGCCTTCCAGCAGAGCTGTCTACATATATTCACTTTTTTTTGAGGAAAAAAAATTATATCTGTAAAACTGTATGGACTGCTATCAATCAGAAAAGATTTGGGGAAACAAGGTTGAATCTGGAATGGAACATGTAAAAAATCATCATGAAAACAGGAGCCAGAACACTTTGATGGTATTCATGAACTCTTTCATTCATTTTTCATGAGCAGTGACAGAAGTGATGTTTTCTTAGCAAGAATGTTTGCAGAACTCTACCTTCTCTGGAAATTCTTAAATAGTCTTTTCAATATAATAACAATTTATAATATAAATAAATCTTCAGATTTTCCATCTGATTTTACAAAAAGTTTCAGCAGGGAAGCAGAGAAATGCCACAAAAAACTAAATCACATAGGTAAGCAGCTTTTGGACAATTTATATGATGAAAGTTGTTTGCTCAGGATATTGGATAAACTTTAGCAAATTAGGAAATATCAGTGTAAAGTGGAAAGAACTTCTTGGCAATATATCCGTGGTTTAGTTCATGCTGGGTTTATTTTTGGATCTTAATAATTCCATCTTCCATTCCTCTACTCCTGAGAGTTAATGTTTTTGCTACCTGTAACAAAAATTACCTGCTCCTCGTAATGTCATGTTCTGAGAGATCTGGCTGCTATAATCTGTCTTCCTTTCAGCATTCATCTGCTCATCTTGGATTCTCATCCTGATCCACCATATCGGGGTCTTAGTACAGTCCAGGAACATATGGTGTATCATGAAGAAACCGTTTATATTCCTGGCGCAACCTACAGCAGAGGTGATTAAAAACTAAATAAAGCTCAGATGATATTTAATAACCAAGGGTTTTTACCTTTTCCATGGCATTTTCTTTCCAGCTTTTAGGAGTGCGTGTATGTGCTGCCCTCTAGCAGGACATCCTGTCGCATAGCTGTTGTTTCTGTCACTCAGTTTTGTACCTGTTGTCACTGTCGCTTTAGAAATGCTGACGGTCTCCAGCTCCTCATTAGCGTGTTGTTCTTTGATAGGTGTTGCATACAGATGAGTAGTTGAGAGGAAATTTCCATGCACCCCTTGTCCCGGAGTTGGGCAGTTTTGTCTGGATGTCATGACAGTTATTTGTGCTGCCTTTTCTGAAGAGCTCAAGAGCTGCCCCAAGGGCTGTCCTTGAAGAGGAAGGTTGAGTTCTTTAAAAAGAAACTAACCACAGTTGGACACCAGCATATTTCTGCTGGGACCAGTCCTTTACTGCTTTGAAGTCTGCTACAAGTCGTGTCAGGGGAAGTTTAGGTTGGGTTTTAGGAAAAGGTTTTTCCCCCAGAGGGTGGTTGGTCACTGGAACAGGCTCCCCAGGGAAGTGGTCACAGCACCAAGCCTGAGAGAGTTCAAGAAGCTTTTGGACAATGCTTTCACACTGTCCACGTGTGAGAAACATTTGTTGTGATTCTTGGGGATGATGCTGTGCAGGGCTAAGGGTTGGACTCAATGATCCTTGTGGGTCCCTTCCAACTGAGGATATTCTGTGAAGTGTGGAAGGAATCATCATCATCAATATGTGTTTTATCAAAAGGCAAATGATCACTTGAGCCGAAATACCAGAGCAGAAATGCCATCCTGGCTCTTCTCAGAGACCGAAGCGTTCTCTGCATGTCTTAAATAATATGGGAGAACTGAACCATCATGTGAATGTCATTAAAAATGCCAGGGAAATATGTGATTGCCTCAATATAGATTTAAGGATGATGTAATACAGCTTTCATTAGGGAAAGGTTAGAGGCTCAAACGCTGTCATTTTTTTCACTTGGAAAGTTGTAATTTCATGCCAAATTTTAATTTATTTCTCTCTGGAATATGAAAAAAATGCTGTTTAATTGCAACTAATTTTGACAGGGTACATCTTGGAAAATGAGCCTTCAATGAGGAAAACTTGTAATTTATGCCATTTATAATTGCACAGATAAACTTTGTTTAAAGTCTTATAGAGAGGAACCAATCACTAACTTTTTTCCCCTTTTTCTGAATTTGTATTAGATTTATAAGAGTGCTTTCAACTGAAAGTAAAAAAATCATCCTCAAGCTGTTAGCACAAGTACCCCTCCCCGCCATTAACATTCATTTCAGGTTTTCATAAGGATATGATAATTTATGATAATAAATATTTCTCTCCTGTATTTTTTTTTTCTTTAGTACAGGGAGACCACCTCTTATTTTCTTTAACACCATACAGATGGTACGAATGTTGGGAACAAGTAGATGAAGAGGCTAGGATCATTCATCCAAGAGAGAGGGGCCAAGTGGCAGGTCACTCGGGTTTGCAGGCAGGTGTAGGGGGACAGAAAAAAAACTTTTTTCTCTTAACTGCATCTGCTCAGGAAGCAGCCATCGTCAGGGTATGCAGGGTATGTTGTTGATGCTGCAAGCCCTCAAGTGAGTAAGGGATCCTAATGCTCCCTCCTAGTACTACTTTTCTTTAGGGTGACCAAGAGGGCCTGTTGCTGTGGTTTTGGGCTTATCCCCCTACAGTATTTTGGGAGGGGGAAGAGAGAGAGAGAGAGAGAGAGAGAGAGAGAGAACATCTTAATCTCTACAGTTGCTGTTCTGACACATCTCAGCCTCTACAGAGACATAATGGCATACTAAGCCTTCAGAGATACTGTAAAGCGTAACTGCAGTCTTTTGACAGACTATTTCTATGGCTGGCAGTTGTCTTCATTTATTCATTTATTCCTATTACTTTGTCAACTATTTGGGGTTTTTTTCCTTGTCTTGAAGGTGTGGGAGGGGGTTTGGTTGGTTGGTTGATTTTTCTTCTTTTATTTTTCTTTTCTTCCCTCTAATCTGATTTTTTGTATGGAAATGGAGGGTAAGGTGTCTGTTTACCAAGCTTTCGGGATGTGATACTGGGGAACCCTACCCAGGAGGGACAGTGTGTTTCTGATGCCAATATCCTGCATGCACTTAGCAAGATTGGAGGGGGACCAAATGAGATAAGTGCTAACTCCACATAAAACAAGCAAAACAAAATGTGAGTTCTGAATGCTGTGAAGACATTGTGTTTGAGTAAACCTCGTTAGTTGAGAGAGAGGCTTAGCAGTGTATTTAGAGTGAGCTTCTAGGTAAATTGCCCTGTGGTGGGACTTGGTAATGTTTTTGTAAGTGTCTTTAAACACACTCAGGAAAACTTTATTTTTAATAATTGTAGTGCTAAAATGAGTGTATCCTGCATCTGCAAGACTTGACAGATTCATCTTTGAACTTTGTTTCTCTTCTTTATCTGAAGTATCTTGCCACTACCGTGGAGAATAGGGAAGGAAAACTGGCTCAGTTCCTGAAGCAGTTCACAATTTTCAAGTTCCGTGATAACCTTGTTTGAAAATTTAATTCAGAGTGAAATGGAAAGCATCTAGTTCAGGTCTACAAAGAATTACAGCATGCTCCCAGATTTTTTGCCTTTTATACTTTTTTTAGTATAAAAGGCAAAAAATTTTAGACTTCAACAATGTATAGGGGAAGGTTCACAGAAATAAGAGTAAAATTATGTCTTGATAAAGCCATTTAGTGCTGCATAGGTATTGGAGCTCTTGCTGAAACCTTTCCAAGTGCATGTTTTATGCAATCTGCTTTGAACAGGAGTTCTAATACTTGAATTTTGGTGCTTGGACTCGTTGTATAGTGGAGTGGACAAGAATATTATTCACACAGAGCTACTAACTGGCCTGAAAGCAGCCTAAGCAAACTGCAGGAAAAGCTGAAGAAAGGCTTGGGGCCAGTTAAATGGTTACCTCTGCTGTCACAGTTTACAATATTTCTCCTCTCCTGCAGCTGTAAGAAACAGCAGTCCTCCTGGGAACAATAAGAATGGGCATGAAATGGTAATCAGAATAAAAACGTGAATAATTTGGAACATTAATTTGATTACTTAGCAACTGAATTCAGTGTAGGTCTTCTTAGTTCCAGCAGTTTGCACCCAAGTCGAAATATTAATGGAGAAGTATACCTGCACCCCAGTTTAGTAAATGTTGCATAGTTATTCCACTAGTGTTGGAAAACTTTTAAGTGTCCTTATCATAAAACCCATTCTTGAACAGTCTGAGGAACTGTAGGTTTCTTGATAGCAGTGGTATTATTGCTGTTGATTGAGGCGAGTGATTGTCAGTCACATAATTGTGTTTTTGTGTGCCACCACTATTGTCGTGCACAGACCTGACTGAGCCAAAGCTGAGATCAGCGGGCTCAGTTGAAGTAACCGATTGTGTGAATTTGGCATGAAATGTTTTCCTGAAACACAATACCTAATGTAACTTACTGTAGGATTTTAGTATATCTACTTACCTTTTCCAAGATCATGTTGCCATTTGACCACGATCCCTATGAGTAGGGCAATGGGAGGTGATATTTACACTAGAGTTTATTTCAGTGCTTCTGCCCGAGGTGATGCACAGCAAGAAGCAAATTGTCTTGCCCTCAAGGTCATGTGCCAGGAGGATCCTTAGGTGTGCTGCAATTCCTTTGTCTCTAAAAATGCACCTTCTGGCAGGAAGTCCCATCATGGTGGTGCTCTCGCTGCTTTTGTTTGGGGGGACCTCCTATGCCACGTATAGTCGGAGTGGGAGAAAACCGTGAAGATGCAGCGTGTCTGTGTGGGATAGAGCCAAACAAGGGCCGTGCGGAGGAAGTGTCACGCTCTGAGCATAGAGCGTGACATATTTTTTTTTTTAATGAGTAAGGATGTGCCCTCTACTCTGCCTGATATGTGAAAGAGGGGAGAAAGAAAACGCTCTTCAGAGCTTGTGCCCATGCTCTTGCCCGGGTAGCTGGTAAGGTGTACTGGCCTCCTCATTTTCCAGTCAAAATAAGAACAAGGTGTCATTTAGCTCTGTAATTCCCCATTGCAGCAATCAAGTTACCACTAAATAGCTAAAAAAGGAAAAATTTGTATATTGTTAATGTCCTCTTTTTTCTAGGAACCTTCTACAAATGTCTTCTAGGTCAGCCTAGCAAGGTCACTTGCCTGTGGTGGCAGGTAGGCAGGTTCAGAAGGTACCATTTGGTATCTGATGGCTGCTTCTCTTAATTTTTCTCCCTGTCAGTGAATATCAGTTTTTTCTTTACAGGGGAAAAGAATGGAAATTAACATATTTTAGTTTGAGGAAAATTCTATGGGTTTTTTCTGTTATTTGGAGTCTTCCAGGTTTTTTGTGAGCAGCTACTGCCTGGGGTTCATTCTCAGCCTGCTCAAGTGAGCTGTAATGTATGCTATAATTCACTTTTAAAAAGCTCGTCTCCCTACAAACTCCTTCTTTGGGAACATGTACATTGTGTTCACTTTTAGTTTGCTAGTTTGGTTGGTTTTTTGCCAATATGGATAACCAAACAAGTGCTAAACTTAATTTGCAGTGGTGAAAAACTGGCTTGTAAGTCACACACAGCGGGAGGACTGGCCTGCAGTAGGATTGGGGTTGTGTTATGCATGTGCAAAAGTTGCATTCTCTGCACATTCACTTCTGAAAGCTTGTTCTTGTTCAATGGAAGTACCTTTTTTGTTTGTTTTTAATGAGTAGTAAACATTCTTGTGTCTGAATTCCACCTCCCACAACTCTCCAACTCACGAGTAACCTTAAATGTGAGAAATCGGAGGAGACTTCTAAGCCTGTTTTCCAGCGTTCAGTTACAGATGGTTCTGGCTTAATACAATACTGTTGCAAAAGCCCTCCTTGCAGAGCGGGCATGGCCTGGGAACAGAGGCTTGGGAGCAATGGACTTGGAAAATTTGCCATTAGCTATGAAACAACTGTTCCTGTTTTGAGCAAATAAACTTAAAGTACTGTATCAGATTCTCTTTTACTTGTTGTGAAACTGAAGCACAAGAGTTGTGTACTGAGGAGCTTACCATTGATAACTGCACCCATGTTTCTTTGCCCTGAGGCCTGAATGTGTAGGTCCACATCTCAGACAGCTGGTGATGCTCTGCTCTTGTGCAGAAATGAAATCTAGATACAGCTGAAATTTGGCTGGAGTCAAGGGAGCCTCCAGACCTGCATGGCTGTGTAATCTGACTGGAAGCAAGTAGACCATGTTTAGATTTTGTGATAAGCTGCACAGGCACTGGTAATGTCAGAAATTGAATAAGATGCATTTCCCAGAGCGTTACTAATTCAAACATGCACATTTATTTTATTAAATAAGAAGAAAGCATGGCAAAATTAACTAAAAAAAAAAAAGGAAAAAAAAGCTGCCTGATTCTTAGATACCGCTGTGAAAAGATGACAAAGAAATTAGATACAGATACTGAATTTAATGTAATACGGTCCTTTGTGATCTAATTACACAAGAATTGCTAGGGTTTGTTTTGTAAATGGAACTATTGGGGAACTTTAAAAAAAAGTATTTAAGTCAGCATAAGATATAAAAGCAATTTCCTTTAAACTGGAAAAACAAGAAATTGCAGCACTGTGCATTCAGTCCACATAATAAATCATATCATATTGAATGCTCCAGATCTGAGAGGTGACATTGAGCACTGGAGACTTTCCAGGAATCAGCAGTAGCTAAATGGTGCAAGTAGGCAAGATATCAGTCTTTTGTTTCTTGTTCAGTTTAAGGGTAGTCCCTTGGAAATAAAAAAAAAACCAAAACAGGATTTCCCTGACCTGTATTCGATCCATCTAAACACAAAGAAAACAGATTTTTTTTTCAGTTTAACGCTCCAAAAAGGGAAGAAAAAATGTTTCTGGAAACTGTATTACTCAAATTCTGCCAGTTTTAATTGTAGAAGGCCTGTTTTGAAGCAGTATGATGCGAAGCAAAGGGATGAACTCAGTGGGTATGAGGGCTTTGAGTCTGTGGTCTTTGAAGCACATGGCTCTTACTGTTGTGTTTCACCTTCTAACTGGTGCTCCCTGTCCAGCCTGAATTTGGTACCTTTCATAAATCAATCAATGTTTCCTATTCCTTTCTCCAGTGCATGCCTATGGTCCATGTGAAGCATGTGACTGCTTCTTCTTGGAAACTCAACGGAACAAGCTCTTACAAGCACAGGAGAGGGTCTCAGGGCGTTCTTCAGCCTTGGGTGGGAGGTTTACAGGGCCAGCCACGCTTGCTGGTTTTTCCTATATTCTCCTCAAAGCATAACCTCTTTTTTTCTGGACTGCTCTTTAGGTCACACAAAAGTGATGATATTTAAACCTGTTCAAAGCTTTCTGTATGAATATATAATCTAGTTTTAGAACAGAGTGTGTCCTGTAAACCAGCAAGCATAGGCTAATCTGAAAAATATATCTATCTGAACTCAACTGGGTATCTTAGCAGGATTTACAACTAGTTTTATTCTACCGATACAAAATTATACCATTTAATTTCTCCAGTGTAATGTCTAGACAGGTGTAAAATCACACCCATAATTAGGCTGTAATTAGCAGGTGTTCCAATGCTGGTGTAGGTAACTAAAGCAGTTTTGAAACAGATCTCCGTCTGGTCCCTGCTTTCCATGAGTTGGTTGGTGTCATGTGGAAGCCTTGGAAAGTCTAGAAGGGAGATTATTGAGAAGGCAGAGCACAGAGGTGGAGCACAGAGGCAGGACAAGTGACAATGGTCTTGAACTGAGCAGGGAAGGGCCTGATTTGCCAAAGGGAAGAAAAAAAAATTCTGTCACCATGACAGCAATAAGGCCCGGACCAGCCTGCCTAGAAAAGCTGGGCAGCCTCCATTGTTGGAGGCTTTCAAGACCCAGTCGTGCAAAACTCTGAGCACTCTGGTCTGTGATGCTGGGTCCTGGGCTCATCTCAGATTAAATTAAACCGAGTGGTGTAGTCTAGGAGTAACTAACGTGCACCGCCCACTGGGGGCTCTTCTTACTGGAGTCTTTAGAGGAGATTTGAAAGAAGTCAGAGGAGCATGGATGGATCACTGTCATATGGGAGCACTGAAAGTTATCTGGGTATGGAGAGCAGAACAGGAGAGAGTGCTAACTTATTTGTGAAGGGCAGACATGGAGATCACTGAAGGGTAACACAATGAAGGACACTTTACACTTCATGCCTGTGACACTATTTGATCACCAGGGTATATTGCTTTGCTAAACTGAGCATTTCTATTCAAACACATTGAAAGAACTCTTAAAATTGTTCCTTTCATCACCTTCCTTGTCATGCTCACTTAATTATGTTGGGCACCTGTCTCCAACATTAGAAAAGTCATCATCTTATATGATCTGCCTTACTTAAAGGGAAACACTAGGGTGTGCAGAATACTTTCTTGGCAAGCAATTCTTCACAACATAAGCATGTTTACTCAGATTTATCTGACCTTTCCCTTTTGGGCCCCGATAGTCATATAATTTCTGTTTGCTTTCAGGAGCACATGCTACATCTGTCATGGTCCTGTCCTGGGTTTAGTGTGAATGGTTACAGAAAGAGCCAGTATATGTATTCCTGTGGTACGGACTTCCGTGGTGCCTGTTGGAGAGTTCTGCACTGGTACCTTTTGTAGTCACATTATGGAGATTTAGAGTGCAGAACAAAGCATGCTGACTCTGGTGTCTGAATGACATTTAGCACAAGTCACAGAAAAACTTCCAATTATTATATGGGATGAGGTATCTCATCTGGTATTGTCATGCTTGTTCCCAAAATAACAGATACATGAATTTCTAGCCATGTGCTTTTTCCATTTCACTGACCAATATTGTCCTTGGTGGGTTTTTCCCTGTAGTGTATTCACACTTTGGCATTTTCTGGAGCAGATAAATATCAAAGGCTAAAAAAAATAATTACTGTTGTTCATGGAGGATCGTAATTAGATTTTGCAAGTGTTTTGAGAGGAACGTGGTGGGAGCTCTCCTTTTCTCAAAATGGCTGCCCTATATACAAGTTTCCTAGTCCAAGAGACAGTTAACAAAATCTAACTTTTCAGGTTTCCAAATTAGATTTTACATGTACACATCATTACTTCTATGAAATGCTTTCAGATTGCCCTGATTACAAAATACTTCTTGTAATCAGATCAAGTTGAACAGGAAATCCCAACTAAGTGCAGTATCTCGTGAGTAATTGCTGTACAAATACTTTAAATAAATTGTGAGCAATTTCTTATGCAGTGGCTTTAGCTAACGTTATTAGGATGCTTAATTGACTTTTCTCTGTCAGGTTTAGCCATAATGCTGAAATGTGAAGAGAAGGAAACATCTGAAACTAAGGCACAGTACCTCATTTGCATTGAGGCATGAGTGACAATTTTTCTTTCACAGATCTGTAGGCATTGATCAAAAACAAAGAAGAAAACACTTGGGGGAAAAAAAAGCTGGAAGCAAAATTTGAGGCCTATTTGGAAATACCTGTTTGTATATGTGAAGAAGGAGAAAAAGATTCAGGGGGTGGAATGGGGGAGCATGTGCAAGAGAAGGTGATTACCTGTAGACATGGAATTTTTATTGATTTTTTTTTTTTAAATTGTGTGAGTCAAATCCACACAGCTGGGAAAACCATCCCTGAGACACAGAGATGAGCATTCTAGCTGGTCCTGAGTGCCCAGTCACAAATCCTTAAGCAATGGTCTCTATCCTGAAGTAGATACCATCATATGGTGAGAAGAGTCTATTTTTTTAAGTTATTATTCTTTTCCTCTGATGAAGCCTTTACAAATTTTGATTTTGTCTTCATGTGGCATAAGGAAATTTTACAGGTGGCTTCCACCCTACCTCCAAGCCTTTGTACAAGACAGGCTTGTTTCCTTACAGGTTTTACCAAAGTGGCCTGAAGATTTCTGTTGAGTTGGCTTTGGGTTGGAGGATTAGAGGGGCTGGAGGGATTGTGGGTTTTTTACTACACTCCAAGCTGAGTGAGAATGTACGGTTGATAGGAAAGTCAGCTTTTTTGGTTTGTGTTTAAGAGTTCTTGTAGTACATCATTGATGACGTTGTCAGCACCTGGAGTCTATGTTGCACACAAAGAAGTTGATTTAATGTCATTGTGCTTTCTTTTGTTGTTTTCATTTAGTTGTTGAATTTACATCTAACTCACCACGTGAATATTTAGTTATACGGACTGACTTACATCAGTTACATCTTTTCTTAACAAACGAGATTGCTTTGCTCTAGTATAATACAGGAGTATTTGTCCAAAGATAAGGGCAAAGACACAAGCCAGTACACATTGCTATAGCTATGCAAAGATGATGTATTACTATGAAATGAAAGTGAAATCGGTAATGTCATTCTGTGGGTTTTTTTAATGTCGGCATTAATGTATGTTCAAAGACTATCTTAATTTAAAACACTATGATATTCACATAAAAGGGATTCAACTTTGATTCAACTATCGGTGTTTAGAGAGAAGAAAGCTGTAGAATTTTGCAAGCTTTTAATTGAATCAAGTTAGTTTAAAATAAACTTCATATTATGTGGTTTATTTTTATATCATCGCAATGTGAATCACATAATATTAATAGGCACTGCAACTTGTTCTACAGGATAGCACAGCAGTTATTTACATAAAACATTAAGATTAAAAGATAAAACCAAGGAACTTCTCTTACGTTTGCTGTTCTGTTTTAAATTATTTCCACTTTATAAGCAAAAGCAAAATATATGCTGAGAATTGCTGTGAGGGGAAAAAACCTCTTTTTAACACCCCCCACTCCCATCTCCCCTGTCTCTTCCCCATTAAGATTATTGATGATAAACTATTTGGAATATGCATGAGTATTGCTAAGGAGCTGCAGCAGAGATAGATTTAATAATTAATGCACAAGAATTATTTATTTCTCCAATAGATTGCAAAGCTTCGTCATTTCAGTAATGATAAACAGTCTTGGTGCGGCGGGAGCGTTGAAAATGCAAAGGAAAATGAAAACAATCTCTGAGACTTGTTTATCATTTGAATATGTGGCGTTAATATTTTTTAATTAAATGCAGAAGCTTTTTTATATATGCGATACCTACATATTGTTTATTAGTGGCCATTTGTTAGATTTCAGTGGGACCTTACAGAAATAGTGATCAAAGTGAGATATTTCTTTTATCAGGAGCTGGTTCCTTTCATTAAAAGAGTCTGTTGGAGAGCACTGTCCCTCATTTGGCATGCATTATTGTGTAGCTCATGCTCACGAGTATATGACATGTTCCAATGTAAATATTATTTCGGTTGTCTATTAGATATTTATTTTTCACAATTTAGCCAGTTATTCCAGTGTTCATGTTCTGCTTTTGGGTTTCTCTTTCTGAAGTGTAGTGCTTTTGCTTTTCTTCATTTTGTGTTACTGATATGGAGCTGCATCATAAATTTACCAGACTCATTTCTAATTCTAATCTCATTCTCTAAACTGCTTGCTTCTCTTCCAATCCAAAGCAATCCACAAATTTTAGGTGCCTTCTCCAATTCTGTTGTCAGAGTAACTGCTGGAAATACTGAATGCACCCAAGCCCAGGAAACACTTCTCCCCAGGGATCCTGCTTAAAACATGTTATTGGTTTGTGCTGCATGATTAGTAGATACTTATGTAGATAGATGTTCCCAACAAATTGATCAATCCAACAGTGATTTAAGGGAACAAAGTCAACAGGCTTAATGAAATACAACGCTTGACGTCACCTCTTCTGCTTCCATTCTCCTCTCTTTCTGCCATTCCCTCCAACTCATGAGGTCAAGAAGGAAATTAAATTGATTAGATTTAACCTTGTTCTTGACGAGGTTGTGACATTTGGGGGTTGGGGTGAAAGAAGGTGGCATACAGTTGTTTGTTTAATAAATTAATATCATTCCTGCAGAGAATCAAGTTGACTTGCCTGTAACTCTTTTTCTTCCCCCTTTTTTTTTTGAAGACTAAACACTATTTGGTTTTTACCCAGAAATAACACTTGCATTTTTTTCCACAATTTTTTTCCATCTTGTTCCTAAATAATACTGAGGTAAGTATTATCATCTCGGTGACGTGAATAAAACTAACTTAACTAAATATTTCTTGACCTGTTCTTTCTGTATTTTGACCTGTATTCCTCCTTCATTGTTAAAGCTAATTTAAGTACTTAATTATAACTAACTTTTTTATGATGAGGAGGCTTTGAATACTTTAGTCTCATTGTAGGCTCTCCTTCCCCCTTGATTAATGGACCTGTTAATTAACTGAAATAATGGTCTTCCTCTCGTTCGTGGTGTACTTAGGGAATCTTCACTACTTGTAAGCTGTTTTGCCTCTTTACCTTTCTGATTTTACTGGATTCTTTTCCTTCATATGAATGGTGAGCTCTGTGGTTTTTTACTCCATGTTTTCTATTAGTTCCTCCTGTTTTCTAAGTCTTTCAAGTGTCTCATTCCTCCTTATTAGTGTAGTTGTTTGTTTGCTACAGCTTTTTAGAGAATAAAATATATTTGTCCTTTGTTTGTATTTATTTTCTTGTTGATAGATCCTGGAGCACCTGCTCGTGCTTCCTTTTAGGATGATACTTGGTTTCTAGCTTTGCAGGTGTTTTCCTACTGGACAATGCATTAAAGACATGATGTGGGGGTGAATGACGATGAGAGAGACATGGGCATACTGGAGGCAGGCCAGTGAAGGGCCTTGCAAATGGTTAAAAGACTAGAGCATCCCTCCACTGAGGAAAGGCCGAGAGAGCTGGGAAAGCTCTCTTGAGCTTGAAAAAGGGAGCTCAGGGGGAATCTCATCAACGTGTATGAATGCCTGAATGGAGGGCGTAAAGAAGATGGAGCCTGGCTGTTTTCTGTGGTGCCCAGTGACTGGGCCAAAGGCAACAGCACAAACTGAAACGTAGGAGGTTCCCTCTGAACGTGAGGAAACAATTTTTGGCTTTGAGGATGACCAGAAAGGTTGTGAAGTCTCCATACATTAAGATGTTCAAAACTCGGCTGGACGTGTCCTAGACAACGAGCTCTAGGTGGCCCTGTTTGTGCTGGGGTGTTGGACCAAAAGGACTCCAGAGGTCATTTCTAACCTCAATCCTTCTGCAATTCTGTGATGGCTTGGCACGTCAAGATTGTGGCGTGTTCTTGGTCTCTTAATGCTGTGGCTGTCACTCACTGCAAACACTTCTGAAGTGTTTTGGCTTAGTATGATACTTCAGAGGCAGATACGTGATTAAACTACAGCAGTTTTGGAGATTAACAGGCATATTTGGTATAGAGATAAGATGATGGGGAGCACTGATACTGCCACCTAAATGATTATGTCTGCACTTTCTTTTTTCAGAGAATTTTGTTGTCAGGTTTTTGGTGTTTCGTGGTTTTGTTTTTTGAGGGTTTTTATGTATTATTCCTTGTTCAGCTTGGGTTTTTTTTAATTGCCACAAAAAAATACCTGCACAGTTTGAGTCTAAGCTCAGCAGACTTGGCCAGACTTCTTTCAGGAACACAGGCTTAAGAGGGCACATTTGTTCATCAAGTCCAGCCACTATCCTGGACCTCACATCCAAGATCTCTCCTAATAAGCAGTCATCTTCCCTCCATATCCCTTCAGCTGGAGAGAGAAACAGCAGGCAACTGTTTCACTGACAACTGTCAGTGACAAAAACAGTGTTCCTGGTTTACTCTAACTTCAGTTATTTATAGAAAATTGAAATTAGTCATTTGGAGTGGCATTAAATGCGTATGTCATACTGAGAATTTTTGTATAGCACAGTTCCAGGACCTATTTTCTCTCCTCTTTTGCTCACTGTGTGCAGCATCCCAATATGTAAAGATGCTTTTTGCTGATATCCCTTCTAAGTGTAATGTGTTGTCAGGTAAATGTCCATCTCTTATCTCAGGGGTCCTAGGATTCATCCGGTTTATCTTTTTTGGTCTATCCAATTGACAGTCAGTCACAGAAACGTCATTGTAAGTCCCAGAAATCTCTTGCTTTTCAGGACTTTAGGCTAAAATTGTTCTGGGAACAGGTATTTTCTGTTTTCTGATGAACTGGCAACACGTTCTCTTGGAAGGCTGACATTAGGTCAGTAGTTTCTTCCTTTGTAATTTTGTTTCAATTGAACTGACTTAAAGACTGAAAAAAGCATGGGGGTTTGTAGCTAGCTTAGATGGCCTGCTATGGTTTTCAGAGTACCCCTCTAACAGACATGATTTTATAGTCCTGTTCATGTGTTTGTAGAAACGAAGCTCATCTAGACTTCGAACAACTTGTATTTAACTTTCCCTTTAAACCTATGAATGTTCTCTCAGGCAATCCATGATATCCTTGAAAATGCAGGCCATCGTGATGAGGGAAGCTATGCCCGGTGGCATTCCAAGAAGCCCCACAGTATATTTACCATTATCTTTATCTTGTTTTGTATAAAGCAGTGAATTACTGGGTGAGACCTCCTTGGTCAAGGACCTGAAGATGGTAGATGCCATCTACCTTCTCATGGTGACACTGTAGTGCCTCGGGTCAGCAAGTGACAAGGGTTTTGCTGTCATGGCCTCAGTACCTCTGTGGTCTTCTCCACTCTTTCAACTTTAGGATTCTCATTGGTGTGAGCACCAAAGCCCACACTTGCTGCCTTTTTTATTCAGTCATCAGCTGTTCTCCTTCTACAGACTTTAAAGGGTTTATTTTTTTATTTCATTTTTTTGTTCCAGTTGTGAAGGAGTTGCAAGGAGAGAGTAAGAAATATCTCCTTAATGTGATATTAAGGTAGCCTGTCGTAAAACACAAGTTTAGGAAATGCGGAGCTTCCCATTATGAAGGTGTTTTGACAACATTGGATGTGAAATATGACCACTTTGTCTACTGTAATATAAATGGGTTAAATTTTCTTTAAAAATTTTTAACTTTTCTTATTTTTGTAGATAAAGTCATTCAATACTTAGGGAAGAACATCCTCTGTACAAAAAAAAGGTTGAAATATTTCTACTGTGTGTGTATAAACTTTACTTGTTTATTTGCTTGTTTATTTATTAAATAAAGGAAATAACACATCTCTTGAGGGGAGGGTGAACTTGCATACATCAAGCATTTCAAGGATCGCTGAATAGACTTGGAAGACTACCTCTGTTAGAGGAAAAAACTGAGTAAACAGTATTATTATTGCTCAGCTGTAGCACAGTAGAAAGGTTTTAAGGTGGATAGAGAAAGAGAAAGCTAGCACAGGCTTGCACAGATTTTACTCAGCTTGAACAGTGCAAGTGGTTTTGTGCTCAATATTGCTGCAAGGCATTTGTTGCTGTTGTGTTACTTGCCCAAGATGTCTAAACATCCATAGCTACGGTGGGAGACTCACACCAAAGGCCTCACATTGCCGCCTGACCAGGAGGGGAAGTCCCCATTTTTGCCTTAATGTAGCAATTCGTTTCTTCTCTTTCTTCTTTCTATTGCTGTGTCAGCTGCTGAAGGCCCTTGTTGCAGTCTGACACAGAGTGGGGCAGACCCTGCTGGCTCTGCGGAGAGGGATGGACATCTCATCTGCTGCAGCTTGGGATGGGATCCAGATTTCTGCAGGAAAGGGGTGAGGAATAAGCTCCTCGCCTGCCATCAAGACAGGAGCATTTTCAGCTCAGCTGCAGATGCTCCAAGCCAGATCAGAAAGGAGGAGGCGTTCGGCCATTTGGGTTGTTTCCTCCTCAGGCATGGTTGCCTGCTTCTGGGACAAAGGCAATGGACTGGATGGAAGCAAGCTGCCTGCCGATCTGGCTCCAGGCCTCCCACTGGACTGCATTAATATACAGACTTGTTGGCTTATTTTAGAAGTAAATTTGCGCGTTTGGAGTTTGTGCGTTGTGTGCACGTATGAGTGGCTTTCTTTTCCACTGAGATATTTGTTGAGTCGCATCTTCAGGTTCTTCCAAGCATGCAGAACGTATGATCCCAGCTAGGGACTTCAGGGACTACATTGCAGTAAAGTTTAAGGTCATCCTTTTTGCTCAGAAAGAGCTTATTTTAGTTTTTAATCTCAATTTAATTTTTCTCTTGCTTTCAAAGTTTAGCTAACAAGGTCTGCAGCTCTAGTTGTTGCTGCATGGGTGAACAGCCCACACTGCTTGCCACGGTAGGTGTTCTGGACCAACAGCATATCACATTAGCCTGAACTGCATGGAACTGCTTGAGGGTTTATTGAAAAGCAAGCAAGCCTAAAACGTCACATTTCTCAGCCATCTATCCTGAAAAGTTTGAAAACTGAGAGAAAATGCCTATTCGGGAGCAGATACTTTTTGAAAGGCCTTTAACAATTGTGAGTTGATGATTCAAGGACCAATTGATTGATCGAATCATAATAGATGGCCTCTATAATTCTACCTTATCTCTCCTTGAAGAATTTCTGTGCAATAGGCCATCATTAGTGTTTTCTCTCACACTGTATATTGGCCAAATGAGATTATCTCCACTGTAGATGGGCACTGAAACAGAATCTGCTCGTAAATGAGTGAAACTTCTGTCAAGGCTAGTAGAAGAAATCCCTGCTTTAGGAAAAGGGTGGAGTTTTCATTTAAATATTTAATAATAACAGATATCACTCTCCTAGCTTCAGCGGTGAGATGACTAAGGTTTAGAGAAGCAGCATGGCTTGCCAAGATGACACAGTGGGTTAATGGCAGGGCAAGAAGTAAAACCAAGTCTCTGACTCACAGCATGGCTATTTGATATTTTGAACCCTATTGTCCTGAGTGACTTCTTGGAGGCCATTGAGGAAGTATTTTTCAGAGCAAGAAATAGCTCCCATTTATGCATATTTTTAAGATCATTTCCTTAGGAGTGTTTTCTTATCCTCTCTTATTCTATAGTCTCATTTGTTTTCCCCTGGTTCTAATGAGCTTAATCTTTTCCTTGAATCATGTGCTTGGCTGCTGTCTTTGCCAGCTAAGATTTCTGACAACAGGTTTGTTTTTTTTCTTCTTTTCCTTCTTTACCTGAAAAAAGTCATTGGAGTAAAAGTTGCCTTATTTTTCTTGCTTATTAAATCTGAAAACTGGTGAGACCCCAAGTTGCTCTCCTAGGTCTATTAGCACAATTTGTGCAATGGAAGAGGGCTTCTTCAGGTTCCTAATTAAAGATTTATTAAGCCTGAAGCTTGATGTAGAGAACAGATTATTTTCATCAATCCAATGGAAATATATGTATCCTCTGCGGTGGAGTTTTAATGTCCAAAAGAAAAAAAAAAAAGCAAACACTCCATCCCCCAAACAACCCCAGGTGTAGGTTGGTTGCTACTTGGCTCCTTGACAGTGTTCGGATTCTTATCTCTGATCAATATTAGCAGAATTGACTCTCTGTTCTGTGGTTTCTCAGATTTATGGTGTGAGTAAAAATAATGTTTCATGTGTCAAGTTCCCTGGTGTATCTATTAATACCCCCAGTCATTCATGTTATACAAGTAAGGAGATGTTAAAAAAGTTTCTTCTATGTTAGATACATCTATTTACACCCTCCTTGGCTCTGTAACAGAGAAGGTGTTATCCTGTCTCTCTGTGAGGTTGTTCAAATTTAGTCTGTTATGAAAACAAGTTTGAGACAGCCACTGGGGTTTTCATGGTGAGCAAATGCTTCATATAAAGGAATGAAAAATGCACTTCATTGCTATTTGAGTTCTTAGTATTCCCGAAGCTTTATTATCAGCGTCTCTGTAATTTTTTGGTTTTAATCTAATAAAGTGGAAAACTTGAAATGCTCTTAGAGAAAGAGGTCTTGTAAACAGACAGAGTTTATAAGACACCCAGCTTAATCTGGGAGGCTCAAGAACTTCCTGTAAAGTCATCCTACAGCTTGTGACTGTCGGAGGGTTGGCACTGTTTGCGGAGCGTAGTAGGTAAAGCAGATTCTGGTTTGTGTTTGTAGCAGCTGGATGGGAATGACAGGCTAAGTAACGTGTTCAAGCCCCTTCCAGAAAGTTTCAGGCCTAAGCAGGAACAGTGAACCTTGAGCTGTGAAATACAAGTGGTCACTTCAAGTTTCGCCTGTATTTCTATCCATGTCTATAATTTGTTTTAGGAAATTTCAGAAGGGGTAGGAGGGAGTCTTTTGTCTATGAAACGAATGCTTTCCTGACTTCTGTCTTGTCTGAAGGAGAACCTCGACTTCTAGTTTATCAGGCACTTAAAGGGAACTTGCAGTGCTCTGACATTTGTCCAGTGGCAGAGAATTATTTAATCTGATAAATGATTAATACAGTCACAAACAGAAGAAGCTTTGTGAATTGCAAAAGCTGTAAGAAAAGAAAATTAAACAGCCACAGGGAAGCCACCCAATTAAAACTATCTGCCAGCTGTTCCTTTTTTCTGATTTAAAAGTAGTTTTATTTAAAATGTAACAAGAAGAAATTTTGAGTCTGAGCACATACAGTCCAAGCGATTATTGGCCATTGGATTTTAGTACCTTGTATAACAGCATGTGGGAACTGCTTAACAGCTCCTTAATGGGCCAATATCTTGTTCTCATTTGTGTCTACAATTTTCATGTACTCTCCATATTTTGCCATAGGTCTCCGTGCACATGGCTTTCCCTGGTCTGAGACAGACCTAAAACACTGAGACTAGGCATATTCTCAAACAAAAGAACGAGGAATCAAGGAGTTTCTCTCTTTTAGTTTGCTATTTAGACCAAAACTCTTTTCATGAATAAAGTGATGAACAGAAGATGATTTTGCAGTGCAAATTGTGAAACAGAGAATGTGAGTGCCAAACTTTATGGTTTTGAAGTTCCGTTTTCAGAACAGTAAAATGATATAAGTACTATATAGTAAGATCAAGCCCAGAAACAACCAATTTTGTGGAAAACCCTGCAGGGGCATAAAAAATTTGGGCTTGCTTCCAGCAGGAACCCTGTAATCCAGCTAAACACTGATGCTTGAGAGGATTTCTCTGCCACAGAGGGAGCTCTCTTTCTCATTCTTCCTCTTTTTTGCCAGTGCTGTCAGGCTGACTCTTTGTGTGGCCTCTCTGACAGATGGAAATCACTTAGGAAGGAACAGATTGAATGATTGCAATTTTAGTGCACTTCTCTCTTCCAAACGAAAAATCAGTTACATTTTTTAAAATACAATATTAATAACTCAAGATGATGAAGAAAAATATTAACTAGAAACAGTTGTCTCTTCACTTCTGCTAGCAGATTCTTAGAAAGCCCGCAGAAGTGTCTCCTGTTACTCCGGAGGCAGTAGCACTTCTCTTCCTAGTGACGTTACTGACTTGACGGGGATCTATAATGGATCCTGAAACTGCCATCTTGGTGGTGAACAGATATTGCCACCCCATCATCTTTTATTTTCTGAATATTCCCTGTGCTTTTGTACCCGTTACAGTTATGGTGTTGAATTTTGGTTTTGTTACCCCTACAGACTGCAGGCTTACATCCTATACTTACAATTCTTAAGTTCTTAGGTAAAATTTGAAAAAAATAGCAATATAACATAAATCCTACGCTCTGACCTGATGGATCCCAGCTGATATCCTGATGATATTAGTCAGTCCTTTTGCTAACTATTTTGTTCACTTGATGTCCTAAATGAATGTTTTAAGGTTGAAGGGACATTAAAAAACTCATTTGGGACACCTGACTACTCTTTACATCAATATTAAACAGCTCTTTCCCTTTTCAAAGAGATGTAGCTTCAGCCTGCTCTGTATTGCCACATTCTCACTTGAGTGTCCCTTCTTGAGATGACAAGAGACTGGTTTACTTTGGTGCTTTTTTTTAATTCCTTTTTACTTAATAGTCAAGCCACACTAAGTCCTATAATACCAAAACAAAAACATCATCTGGGTTTTGACTTAACCTGGAGGCTGGTATTTGGACTTGGTTTATAAATGGTTTTGTTCAAGCAAGATATATATAATTGTTCCATTTAGAAAGAATCGCACATGGTATAACAAATGGAAATTTTTGTCTTGTGTAACATTTGTGTCAATGCCCTAGAATTGGCATTGATGTAGATAATTAAAAACGAACTTGTTACTGGGTTCTCAGTGTAGAAGATTATTTTTCTTAGATTAATGCTTCTGTTGGAAAGACTGAATATTCAAGTTTCCATATTTTTTTTCAAAATCAGATGTCACTTTGCATAATAGAACTTTTGTGACAGGCACGTTTCTTAATAACATGTTTTTAGGTAACCACAGTGAAACTGACACCTCTCCAAGTGCTATGTAATTTCAAGTTGTATAATAAAACCAATATATTTTGGAACCAAATCCAGGAATCTAAACACTGCAAGAATACCTTTCATTTTTTAATCCATGGCCATGTCTGTTACAAACATGTTTTTATATCTCACGAGCATTTATATGTTATTTTCCCATTTTCCAATCACAACCAGTTTCTTTTTAAGAGATATTTGGCACTGGCCTGCCTTTAAGGGCAATAAGATAATAATAATGTGTAAATTGTTCTCACTATTTATGCAGGGCTTTTAAGCTTTTGTAAAAGAACTGGGTTTCCCAGTGCAGTTAGTGAGTGCCATAGCCACTTGGGCAACATAAAATGAGGTATTGGAAAGCTGGAGTGGGTTGCCTGGATCAGGCCACGTATCAGTGTGAGTGGAAGTGTTTCCCTCCTGGATGGGCTGTTCCAATGCACCAAATCCCTCGTGTGGAAGCTGCAAATGCAAATCCAGCTCTAGACTTAAAGACGTTAAATTGAGAATTAATATCGGGGAAGAAAGGCTTAAAGGGGATTTTTTTCATTCATGTGAAATAAATCCTCCATGCAGTGGCTGATCCAGCTTGATACCCTTAGCAGAAGGGCTGTTGAACAAGCACACTCGCTGCTGAGACATCTCTAAAGCTGTTTAATTTTATCACCAGGCCCTTGGCATTAAAGGCCAGGAGACAACTGTTAGCTGCTGCTTGTCTGAGTCCAAGCATCATCAGGAATTATATCCTGCCGCAGCCTGTCTGAGCTCTGTAAAGATATGTCAACTTACAGGTGAAAATAATTTTATCTTAAAGTATGATGGTGTAGGATTTGGTGGCTTATTATTTTTTTGTAATCCTTCAGGACTGGAAAGGGAAGACGGGCTGCCTTTTGATGGCATCAGGGCATTGACAAGCCATCACCAGCAGGAACAATGGTTAGCACTTTTGCTGTGCTTTTCAGCATTCAAGTACCTTACATGCATCAGTTAATGTTATTCACCTCTCTTGATTCAGCAGCCATTAATTTTCCTCTCCTTCTGAAAGGGGAACAATTGCCAGATGTGACTGACAGTTTGTTCAGAGCTAGAATTATCTGCACAAAGAGGGAGCTGTGGGTTGGGGTTACTTAACTCAACCTCTCCAATCGCGCTGGGCTGAGTGGGCCGCGGGTGCCAAGGCAGCTCTCTGGCACCCGCAACCAGACGTGACGGAGCTGCCACAGAGGCACAGGAGAACTTTATTTGTCAGTGGCTGGTGAAGAGAGATTTCAGTGCTTGACTTGCAAAGTTCAAATGGAAATTTGCCAATGCAATTATATTTCAAGCAGGCAGCACGAGCCGACCACATGTCTTTACATACGAGTTCAACTCTGGGTATGAACTTATTTGGGATGTGGCACTCCTGAAGATAATTGTGGCTTTAGTGAGATTTAAGTACTGTCTGGAGGCCAAGTGTGCACCCAGCAATCTGTGTGAGCAGTGATAGGGGGGACTGCAGGAGAATTGAAATGTGTGGCTAATAAAATCTTTGCTAATAAAACTCTTGGAAAATTCAGGAGAGGGAAAACATTTCTATAGGGTTGTGCTGTTCTGGGTTTTGTTGTTTAAACCATCCAATACAGCTGAGTGCAGAATAGCAGTCCTTCTAACAAATGTGGGAAGTTGAGAATTTAATGAGTCTTTTGTGTTAAATTATCTTAATAGATAACTGGTTGTTTTATTGGGTTTGGGGTTTTTTTGGTCGGATGTTGTGGTTTTATTTATTTGGGGTTTTTCAAGGCATAAGCTGAATTTATGTTCAGCTATACTATTAGACCATCATTTATCATTCAAGTGAATTTTTAGAGCAATTTTTCTCTTCTCCTACAGTAGTTTCACTCTGTCCCTTTCTTTCATTTTTCCTTGTGGATCTTATCCATAAAAGTACCTGCAGGAAAAATGATCAAAAGCATGGCTAAAATGTTTCTTGGCAGCATTCTCCTCCCTCCCCAGTTTTGCAAGAGGCAGTATTTTTCTACCATGTCATGAAAATTCAGGTCACCTGATGATTTCATCTCTTAAACAACTTGAATTCTGCTTGATCAGCATGAGGAAGAGAAGATGGTAGGGCAGAGCGTTTGCTTATACATGTTCAAAGCCCCTAAGAGAAACAGAAGTTAACTTGGGTTGACACAATCCTTTGCCACAGTTCTTTCTTTGTAGTGAAAGTTTTTCTCCCTGGAGGTTTGACATTACAGAAGGATGGGATTTGACTCTTGACTTTTATAGGCCCAGAGAAGAGAGAAGGAAATTCTTGCAGTATAAGGAAATACGTGCAGCTGCTATGTAGCCATGAAAAATCGATTTTTGCTCTCAATATTTAACACGTAATTGGAAAGCAGTCTGCCTCAGAGACTCTGGTTCCCAAGTGGGTAAACACAATCAATGAAGACTAATCAGTTTATTCCAATAAGAAAATCAAGGTACTCTGCAGAGCCAGATGGAACATGCTTCCTGATACAGTGATAACTAATTAATATTTCACACTTTATTTTCCCTTTTCTTGAATTTATCATGTAGTTCCATTCATTAAAAAGACTAGATAGCTATCTGAACCATATAACACCCTCGGTGGGATTACTAACCTAATTTTGCAATTAGAAAATTTAGATTTTTAGGAATAGTCAACAGCTAGCCAAAATCACAGTAACAGCTATGGCCACCAAGTAGTAATACTGGTTTTCTCCTGGTTTACTTAGCCCTTGGCCTCCTTTAACCTGCTCAGTAGTTTCCTGAAAAACAAGCAGGTGTGAGTGGAGTTCATTCTTTCAGAAATGTGCTGAACCTGAGAGTTTACTTACTTTCTAAAAATTTTGCATTTAAACCCACTCATCAGAAGGCTTTTTATCAAAAGACATAGTGCTCTGCATTTCACCACTTCCATTGCTTTCTATTCTGATACGAGCTTATAAAATCATGTGCTGCTTTCCTCTCTCCACTCAGTTCAGTTTATCTTTGTGGTTTATCATGTAGCATCTTGGAATAAAGTCAATAAATAGTGTGCCAATAAATTAGCCATGACACCTGTTACTTTCAAGCCTTTTATTAGGTCCCTTGAAGTTCAGGGAGATAGGGAGCAACTTGCTCCTTTCTGTTAGATGCTTTCTTTTTCAGCAAGGTTTAACTGTGCTAAGCCAAGGTTTCTCCACCCAGTGACCCCTGAAGTCTGAAGCAAGTCCTGTCCAACTCCTGTCAATGTCCACTGTCTCTCCTGCATCAAAACATCTGCTGACTTAGTGTTGCTTTCTCTGGCTTGTGTCCAGTCTCCTTCAGCGTCCCTTCTCCTGGGAGCTGTCAGTCTGTACCTGGCATCTGTCCCTTTTTCATTTGTGTAGTGGCAAAGTAAAATACAATTTTTTTTTTTTTTTGGAGGGGTATTAATTATTATTTCATCAGTGCCTGCCTTTTGTCAACAAATGGTCCTTACTGGGTTTTAAAGACATTATTGTAGCCTTGAAATTGTACGGTCCCTTTCTCTTAAGGAAGGGAGTATTTGATTTAGAGGTCCTTCAGTAAAATTTACCTACTGTGTGGCAGTTGTACCTCTGGGCAGGAGTGATTGTTCTCCCTGCAGGAAGTGCGCTGTCGCTTTCAGAAGTTGTTCTTTATTGATATATCCGGCTGTGGTTCCTCTGACAGCTTAGATGGGCATCTCAGCTTACAACCACAAACCACAAGTGGCACTAATCAGGTAACGCTTTTTAAGACAGCAGTCTGACTTTGCCAAAAAAGTAACCTTGTGATCCATCTAGGTTTATGCTAGAGAGGAAAAGCCTAGCAGGAGGCCTCTTACGTTTCCTTTCATTACTGTTTTGAACTGTTTGCTTAACTGGTTTTGACCTCGCACACATCTTTGTTTTACTCATGTTTTCTTGACTCTTCATCCTTTGAAGGTTGTTCATAACATAGTGACCAAGTTGCTTGGCTGGAATCTCTTTAAGTTGCCTGTTTTCAAAATTGAAACTGGCTTTGCTCTTGCATGACTCTTTTCCAAAGCCAGATTCTGGCACTGCACCACTCCTCTCCTCCTGGAGTCTTGTCCTGAAGTCTTTCTGCAGCCAAACCATTCATCGTTGTGAAGATGCTGAGAACATCGGTGTGCCTCTGATGTGTGTTGCACCTGCCTTGTAAATGCTCTTTGTGGTTCTGGTGGGCCTGTATGGAAGAAATACAGTGCAGTGAAAATGTCACAGGGGTGGTAAGGGTGATCAAAACGAGGGAAATAATTTTGAGAAAGAACTACTTACACTAGGAGTTTTCAGCCTGAAAATGATACAGCTGAGAGGAGGTACAATGCAGGCATATAAAAGAGGTTAGGTGCAAAGCAGAATTAGTGGTCAGTTGTCCAGCACCCTTTCCAATATGAAGGCTGGGGATTTAAGTGAAGTTTATGTGGTGCAGAGTTAAAGCAAGCAAAGGAAGATGGTTCTTCACGCACTGTGCTGTTGAGACTTCCTTAACAGAGGATGTTGATGCTAAAACTGTGTGTGTTTTTTTAAGGGAAGACTGGAGACATTCATGGAAAAGAAATCTACCAAAGGCTATAACCACAAAACATTTCCTTTCAGATCCATGTATTCAAGCCTGGAAGAATAGACTGGAAAAGAGTAATTTCTTGCTTGCTCTATTCTTGAGCTATCCTGTAGGCTTCTGTTTTTGTCAATTATCAAAGCCAGGATATTGTGTGAGATTGCTCTTAGTTTTGTCCTGTTGTTGTTCTTATGTTCTAAAGCATCTCAGCAATGATATCTAGGAATATAAAGCAGAGAAAATAATTGTGGCATCTTTCTACAGGATCATGGCAAATGCATGGGTGGTGTAGTTAAGTTTATAGTATTATCGTGTTTCAATATCTCAAAAGTCCACTGGGTTGAGTGTTGCCCTAATAGACAGGAGTGTGAAATCCTTCCCAGTAGCAAGGGGAGCAAACCCAAATCTCTCAACACTCTTCCCACTTCTGTACTATGTGAAAGGTGGGCAGCACTGCCTCCTCTTTTTTTCGAAGGGGTTAAAGATTACAGTATTTGACTGGCTTGTTCAGGAAGAACCCCCCAGATAGGATGCTTTGGGGGGAAGATGCTTGTGATCAAGTGCCAGGTCAGTAAGAGTGGAGAGCTGTGGTGTGTCTGGATGTGCAGTTCACACCAGAAGGTTGAGGTTCAAAAACAAGTATAAGTTCCTGCGTAGTTCAGGTGACAGCTGAGTCTACTCTCACTTTTTACTTTCTTCATATAGTTCTACTATCATACTCGGTCCCTATCCATGCTTAACTTGCATTTAGTTAAATTTTGTCTAGCTGTTAATTTCTCCTAATCCCATTTTACCTGTACTCTTATACATAGTTCATACAATTGTTTTAACATAATTGCAGTTTTACAGTGTTTGTAAAACTGCTTTGAAATCTGATGGAAATTTTCTACTATCTGATGAAAGTTTTCTACTTATGTTCAGAACATAATTTTTCAGTTATTTGTGTATGTTATTATGTTATTTTTGAGTATCAGCCACTGTCCTGCTAGCCTAAGAGGTCAACATGAGCTAAATATGGAGAGAAAAAAAAAAAAAACAACAAGAAAAAGGTGTCCTAAGAGACAAATGGAAACCACTGACTGTTAAAAATACTTTGGTGTAGATGAAATCCACTTAAAATCAATTTCAGGTGATGGAACTAATGTTAACGTACTACTTGTCATTTTACAGTGTTCCTTTATGACAAGTTAAAGAAACCATTAAAGTTGTCTCAAATTATTATTTTATTGCTAGCTATTTAACTCTTCATTAATAATCTGGAACTTCCTGCCATAAAGAAATACTTTAATTTTAGAAAATGTCAAAGGATTGAAATTTGAAGCAAATTCTTTTACAGGAGATGGCTTTCTACATGGCAGTTGACAAATGATACTGTGGGGTAATTTTTTAGATGTATCATGGAAGTTCTAATCATTAATATCTTGGAAGATGATTCTCTTTTAGGACATCTAATTTCTTCAGTCAAATTCAGAGTGCTCTTTTTAAATGCTATCTTGCACAGTAATACAGCTGAGGTTTTAGATATGCTGTATCCTTTTATGCACTTCATATGAATATGCTCTTCTGCGTCTTAGCATTTAAAACTGCTGGCACAGAAAAAGACTGCAAAGGTCATTTATGTATAACTTTGTCATGATATACCTTGCAACACGGTGTCAGTCTGGAATCCTGCCTCCACAAATTTCACCTGGCACAGTTATAAGGAGTCATTTGCCTGTCACTGTATCATAGGTGCTAAACAATTTGCAGGGTGGTTGTGTTTGCTTCCAGTTAAGCTTAGATAACAGGAAATGAGCTGTGCCTCAAAACAGAAAAAATTAAAATGTAAAAAATCCAACTATTGTTATCGTCTAAATGCTTTAAGAAGCTTGTCTTTTAACTAGGATTAAACCCAAGACTTACTGAGTCCCTTTTTGCTCGCTTCTTCGTGATGTCTGCAAAGCTACCTGGTTTTGCAGAATCTCCATTGCTCCACTAATACTGCCCTTTGTGTCTCTTAAACAGGATTAAAAGACTACAGTGTCTGAAGTCAGGTACTTTCCAACAGCAACAAGTATGTTTTTAAACAGAAGACAGCATTTAAATAAGATGGAAATCTCGTTGATTCATAATCTGAATTTATCAGTTGAAAGGGTGAAAATTGCTTCTTTTGGCACTAGTGACACAGATTATGTTGATTTAAGTAGAGTCTTCAAAAGAGATGGTTTGGGGGGTTTGGGGGTCTTGAGGCTTTTTGGTTGGGTTTTTTTTTTGTTGTTGGTTGGGGTTTGTTGGTTGTTTTGGGGTTTTTTGTGATATTTGGGCTTGTTTCTGTCTTTCTTTTAATTGGAGCTGATCAGAAGACAGCAATTTTGTTCTGTGGCTATTAAAAGACTTAGGAATTTTACTTTTTTTCTGCAATGAGAAATCCATTTGAAGCATTCCTGCCTGTTTTGAAAATGTCATACACTTTCCCCTCTTCCATAAAATTAGCAGGAGAATTTGAACTACCCAGTTTTGGTGGTGCTGTGTCTTCCCTGTATAGTCCAAAGACAGAATCATTTCATCTATAGTTTCTGATGGTCTCTAGTCTATAATTCTAAAACACTTGCACGTGAAGAAAACAAAATACACATAAGAAGAAATGGAAAGAGACGAAGTTTGGCTGCCTGATTTTAGTATGACCCTGCTAAACTGGGCACATTTTCATTCTTTTAATGTGTATTTCGTTAAATACCTCATGGATTCTAGTCACTGTAATCCATTGATGATGGCACTGGGAGGCTTTTTTTAAAAGAAATTCTCAAGATGAGTGCATAATTACCCTGGAAAATAAAGATGTGCATCTGTAGAAAAGATGCAATGACACAGCTGTCATTCCATAATAAAATCTTGTAGATGTGGAATTGCACTAAGATCAAAAATACAGACTCTGCTGCAGAGAATTCTAGTCACTTACATGATTTCTTAAGATCTCTATTAATACATCCTTTCCAGTCATACTAAAGCTGAGAGCACAAGTGTTTGTCATACAAGTGGGGAATTTTTATTCTTTTTACTCAGTGAAAGTGTGCAAAGTTGAACTATTATGATGATGAATCTGGAATTCCTTTATTTCTGCAGTACTATCCAAAATAGACATATCTTTAATTGCTGGAATCTAGCCTAAGAGTGTCACGGCAGATTGTAACTTAGGTATTTTGAAACATTAGTTGCAAGTTTCATTCTGGAAATAATTGGCCTCTTATATACTGCTCTCTTATACCAAACTTGCTGATACTGTCCTTTCCTTCTGCCTTGTATTGTTAAAATAAAACTTTAGAAGAGCAGAAGGTAAAAATTATTATGTGTATGCATGTTGCTCAGTAAATTATTTTGTCCAAGTAAAAGACTTGTCCAAAGCCAAATAATTTTCGTGGGAAATATCTGGAAATCTATGCTTTTTTTCTTAGAGTTGAACTAATTCCAAATTGTACATTTGCAAAATGCCCTTAACTTATTTTCCGAGTTCAAAATCAAACCAAGATGTGGCAGAAGAAATCAGCTGGAATGTTGGTAAGTGTAGCAAACATACCTATTCAACTAGCCAATGCCTGATTTTTCATTCTGCCAGAAATTTCTCCAATATTAATGCTGATAGCCAGGTAACATAAGAACATCTGTGACATGTATAATCAAAATTTATACCCAGCTGTCTCCTTTTTATTCTACATCTCTGTCCCATATTGAGGATCACAGTTAGAACCTAAGAGGAGTTGAGGTTCCACTGGAGGAGATAGTTACATACTCATACAGTAGAAAAGAGTTAATGCATTGTCTTTGCAGTGAATTTTATTCGTAATCATACCATAATTTCATCACATCAGTGAAATAAAAACAATAATTTTCCAATTTAGGGGCTAACCCATAAAAATTCAAATGATCAAACAAGATGTTGCATGTGTTGCTTTACTGTCCTTGCTCTAATCAAGTTTGTTCAGAGTTAAATTATGGCATGAGAAGGAGAGAAGATGCATATTCAGCATAGAGTTGAAGATTAATGGTGTTTCAGCTGAACAATTCTACTTCCCAAGAAAGTATTCTACTCCCAAGAATATCATGTAAGGCTAATGGTTGCCTGTCATTGAAGAGAGCACTGTCTGAAACAGTAGAGGAATTGCAATAGGTGCAGTATTTTGTGAACTTCAGGGCAGAATTTTCTTTTAGCCATCACTTACCATGAGCAGAAACGAGCATCCTGCTTTCTCTTGGTTGGAGATGCCTATTAAACAATAACCTGACAAGAACGATGATGAACAGACTGGCTTAGTTCCCCTTTTTTGTCTGTCACTGCAAAGAACTATCAGAGCCACGATGTCATGTCCTCTTGAGTTGTGTACAATGAAAGCAGGTACATTTTTTGAAAATATTTTAAATATTGAAAAGAAAATCTAAATGCAAAGGGAAGACTTCCATAATAATTATTGAAAGTAATACTTTTAAGATGCCTTTTGTTTTAAATCATGCCAGCCTTGAATTATGACCGTCTCAAACAGAATATTGCTGCTGTTTTTCTGGCCCAATGTATCAGAGCATATTCTGTCCATTCTTTATGTATTTCTAAGAAGCTTTCTATACACACACACTTCTTATATGGAATTCATGGAGAAAGTTGCTGGCAAATCTTAAGTTTTATTTTCAAGTCTGAAGAGATTAGCGATTGTAAAAAACATCTGGATATTGTGTGGGGCTGAGAAGTGAAATCTGATAGTACTAAACAATAGATACTGTAATGAATATGAGGATTTTAAATTTCCCTAATCTTAAAAATTTAGAAAGGCTACAATTTCCCACATACCCAAGTGTTTAAAAACAGCATCAACAGCAGAGTTGAAGTCCTTGACAGCTGGGAAAATAATGTCCTCCTCAACAGGCTGGAAGCTGTCAAGTGATGTGTTTCCAATGTGGAGATTTCTGTGTGGAGCCTCTCCATGGGTTGCTCCTGCCTTGGCAGAGAGCTGTCTCAGAGAAGGTATTCTCAGCATCTTGTATGACAAGAGGGAGGAAAAATCTAGCACCCATATCTGGGGAGGGTAAATGAGCAGAGTTGTCTGTAGCATTTAATTACAAAATGAAATTAAAAAAGAAACACCCAAAAAAACCCACACCAGACCTAACAGTGGTTTCTATCTCTGCCTACTTGAATTTTTTATCTGTGAAATATAAAATAACAAGTGACAGGAAAACATTATAACATATGAATTAAAAAGTAACTCGAGAAGAATAAAGCATCTTTATACCTAGAACTACCTTCAGGTATGAATAAATAAATAAATCAGTGGTATTATAAATCTTTATAAATAAATCAGTGGTACTTTCCTTAAGCCTAAATTTTAAACCCAAGATGGTGGGGAATCCTGCCAATATTTTCCATTTATGTTGTCTGAAGTTAGGTTTAAGAGCCGTATCTTGTTGGCTGCTTTCTGGAAGTTCTGAGCTCTGCAGCTCTCGTCAGAGTGGTCAAATGTACAATTTCAGCATTCTGTGCCGCTCAAAACTCATTTTATTCAGAACTTGATTCGAAGAAACACTAGAATGTAGCTTGCAGATGTGAGTTATTGAGGAGGAAAAATACCATAAGGATCTGCTAGACATATTTAGAAATTACTGGCTCTGCTTCTCATACATCTTTTTTAATTATTCTATGGGGACCTTCAGAACCAATGGTTGCATATACGTTGTCCATGAAACTTAGTATTATTTAAATGTCTTTCTAAGTAGACCCATGATTAAACAAATAATGAGATGCCAAGTAAAGCAAACATTGCTGTACAGACTTTGCTCAGTCATAGATTTACCTTGAAAGATACACAGTTTTTAAATTGTGCTTCGCTTTTCATTCCCGTTTACAGATTTCTGGAAAATTTCATGTCGTAATCAGAGGTCACTCAAATAAAACACTTGATCAGAAGATATGGTTAATTAGTGAGTTCTGTTATTTTCACTTGAATAATTCTAACTTCAATTAAGGCTTAGAGATGCAAAGTATCTGAGAATAATGTAATATTGAAGCCGCAAGGCTTGTGTTTTAAATTAGTTCTGGATAATGCTGCATTCACTAACTGTTGCTGTCAGCTTTCAGTTCCTCAGGGAATGGGTTTACACCGATTACAGGGCAGAGCCCAAAAGTGTGGCATCCATCTACAGCGCTCCCACCAGAAATGTATACAGAGACAAAGTCTGAAAACTGAAGAGAATTCAGATTCTGTACTTGTCTGCATAATTAGAACAAATTCTACACTCATAAATGCCTAATCTCATAAGTGCCCTGTGTGGTCTTCCAAACCTTGCTCCTGCCTCCTGTGTTGCTTTCATGTCTTCTGTAAGCATCTGTGTGATGGTGAGCAGAGAAGTTGGGCTTGTTTGCATGGTCCTGATAAAGCCTGGCCCAGAAGAGCATGAGATTAAAGGAGAGGCTTCTGTTTCCTGTTTCAAAATATGTAATAGCTGCTCTTTCCTCTTTGTTTGCACAGATCTATGGCCTCAAACCAGGGCTTGTTAGAGCTTGCTACTGTGCAGGTACAGAACAATTTAATGGGTGTAGCTGTCTTAGCAGATGGGTTGTTTAAATGGAAATGGAGCTTTTGCAGAGTTTAGCTCTGGGTTGTTCCTCACCACTTCAGCTCAACAGATGGGGAACAATCCAAACCTGCAAGGAAACCATTTACACAGAGGTGATGCACTGATTCAACTAACTTACTTTTATGTAAGTTAATACAACTTTGCTGAGCCTTTGATTTCTCATTAAAAAAAACCAACCACACAACCCAAAAACCCCCAGAAACAAAACAACAAAAAAACCTTCAACCTACTTTGACACACTGTATCCTTTGGGGATTTTGATATCGAGGGCAGTAAGTCATTGAATGCGACCTCGGGGTGGGAAAGAAACAAATTTATCTGGAATGTGTCCAAATGTCAAGAGAAACATTTCTGGTTTGCATTGGTGTTTTGTTTGATAAATGATCTGCCTTATCTCCCCATTCTTCTGTTGGTAGGAAATCATTGTCTAATGCAAAAGTGTTCTTCCGCTGACATGGCTTAAGAAAGCTGGAATTCATTTCAGATGGCTTTGGCATTTATTGCCTTTTTTTACAGAAGTGAAAAAACTGTTTTAAAACCAGTTGTTTTGTTGAGATACACTTGAAGTCTCAGCCTCTGAAAATAGATTGTGATTTAAACTTCCCCTGAAGCATTTAGTCTAGATTTTTCTTCTTGCTACTTTAGGAAACCTTCGTATTTAAAATGGGGTAACTGTTAGACTTGCTTCGCACCAGAGGTCCACCTCATCCAGTGTCCTGCCTTGCAGTGTCTCTATCACATGCTTCATGAAGGTTTTCTAGAGTTCTCCTTCCCTAGCATATAGCTAAGGCATGTCCTGAAGAGGGACAAACCTCTGAAGAGGAATAAGCCTATGTGTTATCCTAAATTGGACTGTTTACTGAGAAAATGTATTTGTTTTTCAGACCAAAGGAAATAGCATAATCTTACTGGAAGTATTGGTCTCAGTGTGATGTTTAGTAAGGGACTGTCTCTTAATGCTAATGAAATGTACTGGACAGAGCACATTTCCTCCGGTATTGCAATGATAGAAGCCTTGGTGGTGTTTTCTTCACGTTGTACCCTAATTTGGGGAACGTTCACTGAGTTTCCTCTAAACCAATTAAAAGCTAATCATGTTAAAGAATTTACAAGTCTGTATTGTAATGTGAGCCTACTTTGCTGGGTTCATTTCTGAACATGAAATAATTTTGTAATATTCCTGTTTATAAGTAGGATGTTGAATTTTTTAAAAATTTTCTGTATAGATTTATTTTACATTTACTCATTTATATTCTTGTTTAGTGAAGTGAGACGAGTTCTTTTCATGTAACAGCAAGATATGCACGTGTTCAAGAAATGAACATTGTTGCTTCTTGTCTGTAGATAAAATGAGAAGCAGCAGCATGTTGCACTAGTTGGATGTAAAATAGTTTTAGCGTCATGAACCCCAGAGCAGAGATTTTCTCACCCTATGTAAGAACGGACAAGGCTAAATTCCACCCCTTCCTGCATTTAGGGAAAACTGTAGTACCTTAGCACAGCCTTAAATAATAACTCTGCAAAAAGAGCAATGCAGATGCTTGAATATGTAAGACCTAATTTTAACATAGACCCATGGAGACAAGCTTTCTACTCAGCCTTGCCAGCTGTACATATGCTTAGGTTTTCTGAGCACGAGGGAACTGAGTCTGCAGTAAAACCAATAAAAATCAATTCTCCTTGATTGTGCTGTGTTGATTCCGGAGCTGCCAAAGCCTTGAAAGGTGGCCTTTAGGAATACAAGAGTTTTCTGTTGGTTCCTAGAGGAATACCCAGCTGAAAATATAAAGGCTGTTATGCATTCTTCCCCAGTTATGAGCTGTTTTTCAAAGACTGAGGAGAAGCTGAGTGATATTTTACCTTTTGAAGAAGGGGAGAAAAAAGTACTTGCATGGGCAAAAAAGGAATAGGGGCAGTAGGGCTTTGTTTTCTGATTGTCACTATGAGTTTCAGGTCAGATAAGAGCATTAGAAAATGTCCCAGTCATACCTGAAATGGTTTAAAGTACTCTTGTTGCTTTCCTTTAGTGCATTTTTAGCCTTTCTGTCATTATGTAAGCCCCTGGAATGATTATGGGTAGAGTTTAGTCCTCAGTCTCTGCCACCTGGGAATGCGGAACCAGCAGTCCAAGCCAGAGTCCTGGTGCAGCTTCCTATACTGTGGAGTGGTAAATAGCAGTCAGGTCTTGAGTGGGGCATCACTCCTCGCAAACTATTCCACCAGCCATCCCCTTCCATCCTGCTCCTCTTTGCAAAAATAACTCAAGTCTGTAGCAGGGGTTCTGCTGTTTCACAGCTCTGATTGCTTTTAGCAGAACCGTTTGGGTGTTTTTCATCTTCACCGTTGCATTTGCTGACAAGTATTCCACCCCAATCCGGCTGCTCAAAACAGAGCCCAAACATGCAAAGGGTATGATCTTTAAAAACCTGATTTCTATCAGCAGTCCCATAAGGTCTTTGGTGAGCAGATTACTGGGGTTTTTTTCCCCGTACTCTGTCATGCGAATTCACTGCATGTGATGAAGGAAAAGGGGAGCGTACCCTTCGCTTTCTTAAAATATCCAGATGCCCAGCATGCCGGCTCCATCTCTATAAAAGAGTAATGTAATGACTGTCACAAGTAATAGAAGGTAAGGATGTTTCATGTGCTCTTCGTTTAAAACATGATTAAAAATTACTTGAAGGTTGGGGAAAACTGTCAGGGGGCAGTTAATTGTGGAGAAGAAAAGTAATCCCGTTTTAATATAGAAAAAAGGTCGACAGGTGAGCCCTAGAGCATCACTACCCAAACAACCATATTCATGAATTTTGGGAGCAAAAAGGACGGACACAAAGCACCTTATAAGTCTCCCAAGCGAATGTGGTAAACATGCTGTCTGCATTTCAGTGGTTCTGCAGAAATTCATCTTAAGTGGTAAAAAATAAAAGCAATAAAAGAACAGGGACATATCAGTCAGACCTAAAGAAGAAAACAGCATGACAGATTGGCTTAAGTTGAATGAGTTATTGAGAATCCCCTGTGGTAGTTATCACAGAGCTACAAAATTGGTGAAATATAAATCCAATGCTGTTATTAACATTTCAGTCATTCTCACAGGGAACAGGTCTTAATTTTTCAATGGTGCACTGGTGAAACAGCAAAATCTATTAAACCCTCACTTTTGTCAAATCCTGCCAGATAAAACCTAAAATACTTTTTGGAGAAATTGGCCTCTTAAATTTATTGCAAAAACCAATCACAGGAAATTGGCCTCACTAGTACCATGCACATTAATTGTGTTATGAATCAAAGTCACTAGCAGTTTCTTTTTGAAACATGAAGAATGCTGTTGTAATACCATGCTTAATTTTATTTTTCTAAATTGTAAAGTTTCCTCCCTGTGGGGAAGTGGCATTGGGGTGAATGGTTTGCTGAGACAGGTTTTACATATCCTCACCAGGTCAGTAGTAATGGGTTGGGATGAACTCTGGAGGACTCCTGTGAGACACTCATAAAATACCATCAATTTTTAAAATAAATATTGAAAGTACTTCTTTCCCTGAGATGTGGATGGACTTCACTTCCATCTTAGCTGTGAAGTGCTGGAGCATCCGTAGCAGAGGTTACATCCTTGAACTTCAGTCTTTGCAGAGCAGCTGTTTGCTTTCAATGACTTGTGCTCAGATACGACGAGTTGCAGTGGAAAATAGACCGGGCAATGAGTCCTCCAGGTTTGTGCCTGTTGGGAGTATCACAGAGAGATCATGACAGTCTAAGGCCCTGCTTACACTAAGGTGTTAATGCTAAAGGATCAACAGAATGGAAAAACAAAACAAAAGAAAACAGGGCCAGGCTTCCCTTCCTCCCCAAAAGTGTGCATTTGTGCAGTACTTCACATGCCTGGCACATGGCTAGCATCTCTGAGTAGGATTTTGGGGGGTTTTTCTCTGTGTGGATATTTTGACTGCATAAACTGGGGAGGGTGAGAAGAGGTTTGCAGCAACAGGCAAACAGATCGGGGGAGGTGCAATAGCTTTCTCATTATTATGAATATTTGAGACGGCCCACTGACACTCAGGATACCTGGTTGTCTTTCTGCTGCAGGTTTTAGGCAAAGAAAGTTAATGAGAAATATTTGTTTCCTGCTCTGAAAATATTTGGCACTTGCTGAAGTCTCTCACTGATACAAACCCTACAGTTCTTAAAATTTTGTTCTCCTTTTAGTGATGTGAACCTCTTTGCAGTGACTCTTTCTCTACAGTATTTTGTCCCCACATAGTTTGTCCCAAGCAAGAAATCCACAAGTGTCTGGGTTTGAAAGACAGGTGTCTGTTAAGGAAGGCAGGAGCCTCCCTTGGAACGGAAAATGTAACCCCTTTCCCTCCGAATTATTATAATTTTGAAATTGAGGGGCTTTCAGGCAATTATATGAGAAATAGGAATAACAGTTCTTTACTAGTATATACAACAAGGCAATAATACAGAAACACTGGCTTCACCTGACAGAGTCAGGATACGAGCGGACACCCTGCCGGGCAGGGCGGTGACACAGTCTGATTGAGCGGTGGCTGCAGCTCTCTCTGAAGTGGTTCTGTTGAAGCAGTGATCCTGTAGAAAGGTCTGGTCCTCCTCTGAAGGGCCAGTGGTGGTTATGTAGCTCTTGTCCTCTGGGAATCCAGTAGGTAAGGGCTGACTGTGGTGTTCCAAACCTCAGATTATATCCAGGTGGGAATGCTTGGTTCCTCCCCCTGGGCGGAGCATCTCACAATGGGACGATGTAATTTTATGAGCCATGCAGTGAGGCTGGATGGCCCATTAGCAGAAGATATCTCCCAGAGGAAGTCCTCAGGGATGTGTCATGGAAGAGATAAAGAACATCGCCCTGGTTTCAACAGATGGGGATAGAATACATACTTTTGGTTACATCTTACATAAGACAACAAGTTAAGTAGATTTACCACCTCGGTGGTGACTGGTGAGGGGTCTTCTGTAGGCTTGGGAGGAATTGGCTGGTTCTCCCCTTGAGGCCACCGTGTACAGGGGGACCTGTGCTGCAATGACTGAAACAAAACAAGTATGAGGGGGTGAACCATAAGGGCCAAGTGTTCCTGCCTCCCAAAGCACCTGAGAAAAACATAGCAAGGCTTTCTCATTGCTGAGAACAGCTTGAAAAGGCTCCTCTTCCCCTCAAACCAACAGCCAGAAAAATTAAGACTAGATGATGTAAGCCAGCATTGTTTTAGCTCAAACTGTTTTTACTCTACACCTTGAATTTTTTTCCCCTTTCTTTCTTTAACACATTGTGTTTGCAGCCCCAGGAGTTACTCCTGATTTAATATTTCTCTAACAGGGAGTAGGATGAAATCCTCCAGATCAAATATTTCTGTTAAATATCCTAGCAGAGGTGCAGAGCTCTTGGTTCTGCTTATTAGGATTTGCATTTGTTTTGTAGCAGCTCATGGGATAACATGGGAAGGAAGGCTCAGCAGATCTAGATGCATAACAAAAAGACAGTTTGGATAGGATTCATGTCCTTTAACAAGGAGTATGTTCGAGGGAGGTATCTAAATCTGACCTAATCCTCTTAGGCCCTATATTCAGACAAAAGAACGAAAGAGACACTTCAAGGCTTTTAAGGAGAAATTCATTTTCCATATGATGATGGTTACTTTAAGAGTAGATGAGCTACTGTCATCTCTTTTCCACATTGACTTTTAAGAGAATTTAGAGCAAGTACCTCAGATGTAGATGCTTATACTCTCAGTGGGTTCATGGGTGACATGAATACATGCAAAAGAATTTTTTTTTTCTTATCTTGGTAACTCTACCACTATTGTGTTATTTGGGCTTCATAGCACTTTAAGTGAGAGTATAATGTGGTTTTCTAGCTCAATTCTTAGTTTAAGAATTCTCTGTCCTTACTGCACTTACCAAACCCAGTCCTAACCTGTGGCTTGAGACCCTGATCCTTCAGTGGTCTTACAACCATGTGATGGCAAAAAACTTTCCAAAAATCTGACTACCATTATATGAAATATCTTCAGTGTTCTGGGGTTTGTGATTTTTTTGAAACAAAAAGAAAACTGTAAGTTGCTCTTTTTGTAATACTCAGAATAAGAGACTACGGAATTAAATGGGGTTTTTTGTTTTTAAGTTCCAACCAGAAACTTTTCAAGGATGTCCGTCTTGGATTTTCTTAGCTCTTTGTTTTGAATCAAATGATAACATTTTCTTTTAAAGGTAATAAAAGGAAAAAAGTATGGCTGTCAGAGTTCAGGCTGCTAATGAAGTACTTGATTAAAGTCCCATTTTTTCTTCAGTCTGACACCCATGCAGCTGCATATGTCCCTGTGATGAAAAGAGAGACTATCAGCCCACAGCTGGATTGCATAGGGTGCTTCTCCACCCTGTAACTGTCAAAATCTGAAGGTGGAAAACAAAAAAGAGAGGTTTTATCATGGTTTTGTTTTTCTTGTGGACTTCGCTCTCTTCTTCTGTGCTTGTACTGATGAATGAGTTACTAGATACTGTGTTTTTCTTCTGTTCCCTAGTGAATGCTGTTCATGAAGTAAAATGTGTGTTTGTTTGCTTGATACCATGTTTTAAAACAATTCTTTGTTTCAAGGTTGGAAATAAAACGCCTTTTCACTGTATTCTTTAAAATGTGTTTCCAGAATGAAGTGTTGTTTTGCTCTGACAGGTGTTAAGACGCACATTTCAAATACTCCAGGAGATGAGCCGACGAAATACCACTGCAAATTATTCTAAGTCAAAGCTTTCCTGAGGAAATGGGTAGAAAGTTTTAAGGTCTTTAATGGTTGATGCAGGGGTGGAGGAAGATCCAGGTTCTGAGTGGCTAAACACACTATGTGACAGCATCTTTTGTTCCACCAACTGGAGAATGGTCTAGGTCACGACCTGGAGAAATGGGAAGGTAAAAGTCGTGTTCAGCCTTTCTGAATATCAGAAGGCATCCTGGTTCGATGAGTACTTCACTAAAATTTGAGCAAATACATAGAAACAGCAAATGCTAAAGCACAGGCCTGCAGCTGTTTGTATATGAAGAGATGGCTTTTATGGGTGTAAATGGAGTGTGAGAATTAAATGCACGCCCAACTGTGTATGTTAGAGACAAAGATGTACATCAAGGGTCATCTCAGTTAGAAAGTGTTGTACCTCTTGTTTGCGGTTTTACTTGCTTGTAGATTATGCTGGGAAAGGATTTGTTGGATGTTATACACCTATTTAACCTGATGTCCTAGTGAGGTGAGCAGATGGTGATACTTGAAGGCAGATGAATATTGTTCCAGTATATAATCATCTTTAAGCTGTGTGGATTAGCTCAGAAGAGGTGCTGCAATCAGTGGATTCAGTTACACGTGGGTAGGTCCTTGCAGATGTGCGTGTACTGGGTATGTGCACAATGGTTTCAGGGGAGCCTGTTCCCTGTAGCCACCTGAGTGCTTAAGATGTGGATTTGTTCACATTACTATTGTGTAGCATTAAAGTCAGACGCTGTAAATAGTAATTACGCCTCCCATGCATCTTTTCCTCACGCTCTATTTTCCACTTCATCAATACACTCAAGTAATGATATCTCAAGTAATCATTTCTTCAGCGTCTCCGCCTGTTCAGCATGTCTTGATTCTATGTCTTGCATACAAAAATCTGGTGAGAATCTACTGCATTTTCATCTAAATTGTTTCGTCTGCATTATTAAATGACAAGGTGCCTGCAAACCATAATTCACTGTAATGAAACTTCAGTTAAGCACCCTTCTTATAAGTAAACTGCTGTCTTGGAGGACTATTTTAAGCTGTCTCTGTTTATTCCTGTGAAAAATCTGCGTGACCTTTACTTGGAGACGACCCTTACCATAAAACCTGATGCAGTCAGGGGGAGTCCTGTGAGAAGTCACACTCCTCAGAGCATGCATCTGTGGTGAGCAATTAATTCACACCCTTTCTTCAGCAAACAAATCAGTTCATGTTGAATGTGCCAGACCAATCCACAAATTTTGGGTGAATTTCTAGACATGCTGAAATCAAAGGCTGAGTTTCTTCCACTAACTTCTGTAGGGCCAGATTTTTATCCTTGTGTGTTCTTAAGAGATCACTTTTTTTAGGTACATGATAACAGTGACATTTAAACACCCGATCTTAAGATTTCCTTCTGAGTTCTTTAGCCCAATCAACTCCTTTCCCCAGCCAAAAAAAGTATGTCATAGAAGTTAATAAAATATTTAAAGACTAAATGACTGGAGTAACTTGTTGTGAAGTAAGTTTCAGACAGATGATGAATCCTAGCTCATAAGATGAGATGCTGCTGTTATTTCTGATTTTCAAATGGAAGATGATTATGTTCTGTGGTTCTTAAGAGCACTGAGAAATCCTGAAGTGTCTGAATGAATGCATGATGGAGTAGTGCAGCATTGTGCTGTATTCATTACTCAGCTGTAACTCAAAACCAGCTTGATTATTTATTTTCCTACTTTCTTCAAGGAGGGGAGAATATGAAATTATTGCTTATACCTTGGAAGCTACTAGTGATCTTGCTTGATCACTAGGAAGGGGTTCTGAGATTCAGCCGTGTCATTTATGTCAGGCAAATTTCTTGCTCTTCTGTGACTTTAGCAAAATCGATGACTACAACATATTCCACTGGTTTTTCCACTGTATTTTTTTCTCCTGAAGTTCACATGAAAGGATATGCAGTTGACTAAAAGGCACACCAAGCTGCAGTTTTAAAGCAGTATAAAAACTGCCATTTGTCATTATTTACTTAGCTGATATCAAACCAGGATAACAAGAGGGGTCAATCAACAAACTTCCAATTATAAAGCAACCTTTGTTCAGCTCATTGAGAAATCTTATGTCAGTTTAAGACACAGTTTTTCAGCAGAATTGTTTCTTCTGTGGAAATCTCTCTAGAAGTTGTTTATCAGTACTAATCAGGGAAGGCAATTTGGGATTTTCTTTTGTGAAGAGAAGTGTTGCTGCTGTCTAATGTGAAATTGGGTGTACTGTGATCTGCTGAAGATAAAAGGTCAGATGCATAACTAGTTTGGATCAGGGCAGTTGTATTCAGCCCAATCTGCATAAGCTGAAGGTACAACTGAAGCATTTGCTTGCCAAATGACACTTCTTTCATCTAAACACCCACAAATAAGTTCCTTTTCGATGCTTTTTGGTTATGAATACACACACACAAAAAATATTACATGTTCTCCTGTATTCTGTATTAGCCAACAGTAAAAGTGACTGGCTAGAATGGCCCCGAACTGTAAATCCAAACAACAGTAATGACCAAGGTGAAGACGTGAGTAGACATTACTTGCTAGCTAATTATCTCCTGAGGCGTTCTAGTCATGGGAAACTTTGGTCTGGAGTCTTTCTGATGCTGGGGATGAGTAGCTTATCCTGCAGGAACTTCTGTTTCAGTAGCAGGCACAATTTATGCCGGTCTGACAGCTTGCTTCATTAAATGTGTGGTTACTGATTTACCAACAAGGCGTGATTTCCTCCCCCTCACCCCAGCATCCTCCCTCCATAAGCTTTGTAGATCTCATCAGAAATCATTATTTGGAGGCATCACAAGGGTCAGCAGGGACAGATACACAGTCAGGAAACTTGGATCATGCTAGCCTGGGAAATTTTTTGTTCTTCTGATGGCATTTCAAAACATAGAGATGAAGGAGATGCTGAAGATATGTTTATTGCCACTAATTTTGGTTGTCATCTTCTGACTTTTTTCTGTTATGGGAGACAGTTAATTTCAGTCGTTTTAAATTGCTCAAATAGACTTACCCAGGGTTTTGTATTAACTTGATTTGAAAGGTTGAGGGACACCCTATTGAAAATAAAAGCTAGCATAAATGACACAAGTCTGTGGTGTGTAGACAGCTGAAATTGACTTTGAGTCCAGTCCCTGAACAATCCTTCTGTTGCTCAAGCAGAGACATCATTGAAGGAGAGCCCAGCTTTGTTCCTACGTGATACAGGAGAGCTGGGCAGCCAGTCATGAGAGAAAAAGGAGAACAGTTTGAGGAAAGAAGGTCTGTGCTGACCTCAGAGTAGTATGCTTACACTGAAGTGGTTGGGGCTGTACTGATGTCCCATCAACACAAGAGGGCAAGTGCACCAAAGCCCATCAGGTGCTTTTTTTACAGTGATTTATTGCAAAATGCGTTTCCTGATCTGGTCAAAACACACTGGCACATCTCCCTGATAGCACGGAGGAGGCTCCTTCCAGATTAAAGTGTAGTCTTTACACTTTGCAGAGTGGCTGAGAAAATAGATAATGCTTTTGGAAAGCTTTTGTCTCTTGGGCTCCTTATGACCAAATGTTTCATTTGCTTCTCCAAGGTACTGAGAGAACACAACCATTCATCTATATTTTAATGTTCTGTCTGGATGCTTTGTCACTTAGTGTTCAAGAGAATGGCTCATTGCACTTACATGTCCCTTTCTCCTTTCCACATCCATATTACTTAACACCTGGCTAGCACCACTCTGAACCTTCTTCCTCACATCTCTCTCTGATTTGAAAAAACTCCCACAGTGGAAGAGTAACTTTTGTTTGGTTTTTTTTTTCTTTTGATTTAGAAATCTTTGTGACTATATTTATGCTTGTTTAGCTGTGTTTCCACTTTGTGCAAATGTTGCTGCTTGCAAGTGCATAGGCCATTGACTGCCTCCCTGTTTGTGCCCAGTGATTAGAGCAGTCCCGAAATAGATTTCTTGGTGCTGGTGGAGCTGCATGCACACGGAATGCTTGTTTGAAAAATTGGAGTTAACAGCACACATGGGAAAAGACGGCAGCACACTTGACTCTATTTTTGTGATTCTGTGCAGATGCTGTTCTAAATAATGGTGCTAATGAGACTAGGAGAAAAATAATGGTAATGACCAAAAATACAAGGCTGGTCCCTTGTGTGCTCCCCGGGGTAACACTCTTCGTAAACACTCCGAGTGTCAGTCCAATTACGATACTGTCCCTTCAGTGCAGCAGCCTCATACCCCTTTGCTGCAAGAAAAAAACAGTAGTTTATCATGATCAAGTCTTCAACTGGCAGGCATGTCAGTGTTTGCCTATTTTCTTCAACAGATATTCTCCAGAGAGGAATTTACTGCTGTCTCCACTGGGGTGCCAGTGCTCGGTAGCTAATAGCTGGGTCACAGTCTTAAGTGAGATTTAGTTTCTCAGCTCTTACTGAGCATCAGAGAGACCCATTTGCCTGAACACCCATTTGCAAATATTCCATCTTGTTAAGTTATTTCCTCTTTATTCTTTTTGGTAGGTTATAATTTATACTGGATTTTCCTGCAGATGATAGCAATTGAAATAGGGCAGGGAATAAAGACAGAATGGATCCAATGTTAATTGTCCCATGTGGTCCCACAGCAGAAAAACAGTGAGGTCAAGTTTTCTGTAGACTTGCTCCCTGTCACTAAAGTCTTTGCTGTTGGAGGAGGAACATGGAGTGGAATCTTTCCTCATGGTTCTCTCACTCCTTGTGCTCTCTGTGGCTGTGTATCTGTAGCGGTAGTTTAAAAAGGACTTTTTTCTGAGCACTTGACCGCAATGGTCCTTGAAGGAATTCCCTTTTGTGTTTGTGACCATGGCCGACAGAAGCTCTCCCAGACAACCTCTGGACTTTGTTTAGAAGTCAGCGCAGTACAGGGATTGTTCCCACTGGGCTGCTCACTTGTGGGTACCCTTTATAAGGATAAGGGAGCTGAATAGAGCAAATGAAGGCTGTCCCATGCCCCCTGGGTTGGAGAAGAGACCCAGGCACTTCTTGCCTCTGGTGGCTGTGGAGGGTAGGCTGCTCTCCTGCTCTGGAGAGCCCGTTCACGGTGTCTCTGTGCTAGAGCCAAAGCCACAGGGTCTGTGTTGTCCAGTATGACAGGTCTGACAGCTGCTCATAGTGATGCCTCAAGGCCCATCAAAAGCTGAAGCCAAACAAATTATCCAAGTATTTTTTCCTTCCCTCTGGAAGTACTAATGCTACCAAGATTGTTAGCCAGTGGCAGCTTTGGCCACCAGATTTTTAAGTTACTGGGAAGGACAAGGAGAAGGAAACACATAGAGAGTATATCAAGTAAACTTCATTTTCTCAGGCCACTGGTAAAACCAGCAAAGTTGATTCTGCTGATTTATCTTTTAAAAGCTCCAATAGCTGTTGCTGGTGAAAATGTGCTGACGACTCATGGTTTTTTGTCTATAATTAATTAGTACCTAAGAACACTGTATTATTTTTGACAGTCCAATGAAGTTCCTGAATTGATATTTCTTGCAAACAGCTTCTAAGCAGAAGGAATGCATTTACAGCCAGAGTTGATGGATTTGAAATCATGATTAAAATAGATTTTTTAATCAGTCAGCAGAAATCCTTTACATAGATCGTTCATTTTTGTTTTCTGTTTCATTTGTACTTGCTAGTTATTTTCCAGGAGCTGCATGCATTCTTAGGGCACACATGACCATTCAAAACATGCTGATTTACAACATGATAAAGCTTTTGTACTCAAAGCCAGGGTTGCTTTGCTAAACTGGCAAATGCACAATATATAATTGTCTACATACTTATAATTCCAAATGAATGCAGGCTAAGTATTCTTAGCTTTTAGTATTTTTAATAGTCGAGATTTACTGGAATTTTTTTGTACTTTTTAACCTCAATCTGTGAATGGGAACTAATGAGAGTGCAGTTGAGATTCATGTCAGCATTTTAGATTGGTTTTATTTTATAAACTTAATAAAATGCATTCTGCTACAAAGTCCATTTAGCCTAGTCTCTTTTTAATACCACCTGATAGCTGATGCCTAGGAAAGAACACAATGAGGTAAGTATATAATAATACTTCCCCAGTGCACTATACTGGTCTCTGGAGATCTGGAGCTTATGGTCTATGTGAGCCAAATAAGCTTCTCCGTGTTTATTAGCCCCGATAGATACTTCCCTCCCCCCTACATTTATTTGTCTGAATGCTTTATGAAGCTGGTAGGATTTTTAGCATGTCTTCCCACAGCACGTAGTTTCACTGCTGAACTGTGTGTTGCATAAAAAAAAAGCCTCCTCTTGCTGTTTTTATCCTGCCACATGCTGATCTTATTGATTTCATTTTATTTCTATTAGAAGAAACAGTGAATAGTCATTTCCTACTCACTTTCTGCAAGCTAATGAGGATTTTAGTCATCACTCATTTCTCTAGATCGTGAAGAGTCCTGGTCTGTTTAAATGCTCTTTATGTGCAATCTGCTCTGTGCCTTTGATTGTCTCTTTGTCTTTTTCTGTTTGGGAGCATTCTGGTTGTCCTACATCTGTTAGCATGTAGAGGGAACCAGTTTGGCCCCTGTTCAAGATGTGAGTGTAGCATGCATTCATATAGAAAGCATTCTCCCTAGTTGTCTCCTCCTTGTCAAAGATAGCTTTATTTAATATTAGAGTGCTAGAATTATTGCAGTGCTTTACAGTCTGAGGGGAAAAATAAGTTTGCCAAAACATATTTTGTGTTCAAAACTAACTGATCCATTCAAGGACTCAGTGAGTTCTTGTAGTTAGCAAACAGGTTTTGGCCATGCACTGCTCATATTTTTAGAACTAAAAGTTCAAGAAATGAAATTTCTGCTATGTTGTTTTTATATAGTTAGGGGTTTTTTAATATCCTCAAATCCTGGTTGATTTTGTTCATAGTAGAATGACTTAGCTTGACACCAGTAAAGGTACGTATGATTTAATTTGTGTCAGGATTTGTGTTGGATTTGTCAGCATGAGCTGGTTTTTCCCTTTCTCCTTGATCTTTCTGGGAAACGAATGATGTCAAGTACCATTGGAGAGAAGATGCCAGGGTAGTAAGAATCTTACTATAAAACAAAGTGGCACTTTTCTTACTCCTGGTTTCTTACAGACACATTTTTCATAGAGGTTAATAGTGTGACAATTTATTCTAGCTCAACCCCGGTGAGCCTCTATAGACTTTCTTAACAGAACAGTGTTAACATATCTTCTGTTAATTTAGCGCCTTTTAATTTATTCTTCAAACCATTAAAATTTGATACACACGTCAGTATTCCTAATACCCCATGTCATTACTTTTCACTTTTTTATTACAGAAGTCATCATTGGCTGGACACTGTTTATATATAACAGTAGATACCTGAAATTTTTTTTGCTTTAATAGTCAGTCTTACTAAAAAAGAAAAAAAGTGGCATAACGATTTTCCCTTCGGCAGTGAAGTTTGATTCATCTGTATTGCCATAAAATATTTTGCAGAGGCTCACAATAGGTTCGGTCATCTTGTTTTCTTAACGTTTTTGGCTTAGCAATGACATTAGTTTTGGTGGGACTTCGGACTGCCAGAGCTGTGGCCAGTGTATGATCTGTCACTAACAGCAACTGGTCTCTTGCATGCTGAGTGGTGCAGTACTTATGGATCTGACACTTCCTGCCTTGGTTCCTTAAGGCAGCCATGGCTCAAAGTGGTGTAATCAGAGACGGTGTGACAGTCTCTTCATCTGGGGAAATGAGTGCCAGATGTATTTTTTTTCAAGTTATTGCTGTGGTTTAGTAATGATAGCCTTGACAAAGCTAAGGATGATATGGATACGAATTTTTTTTTACCATAACATTTCAATGATGGGTTTGCACCACTGATAGCAGCCTAAGGCTTAACTGACACCTAAGTCATAGTTATAATAGTTCATTTCAGTGAAACTGTGTAATGTACATAGTTTCTGGATTTTTGCATTGTGCGGTGTTCCATCAGGCACAGTTAACAGCCCAGACACCTGGTTTCTCAGGAGTATGTCCATTCCTTTAAACACAACAATTCAAATATGAATTTGCTACAGTCAGATGGTAGAAAACATAAAATCAACACTCAATTTTGACTATAAGCAAGGTAATATTTTCACAGAGAGAAAATATTTCTATTAGTTGAATAGGAATAGTTGGAAGAAAGCTTTCAGGCCCACAAAGTCTGCTCATCTCCTTTATCAATATAGGAACCTATTGCTCCAAAAACCTCATCCAGAAAGACATATTACAAACTATGTTATCAATATGCATGTTTAAAATGAAAAACAAGCAGTCTTTTATGTTTTCTGAAAGAAAATTTTAGTGATGCATTTCCTTTCCAAGGCAAAAACTTTGTAATGTCTGATGATGAATTTTCATCCCTGGGGCAAACCTTCACTGTACTGTATTTAATTAATAGTTTCTCTTTGAATGCTGGCCTTTCTTCCTGTTTAGGCTGTGTTGTGCATGTTAGCCTCAGCTGAGGATTTGAGCTTTGATTGTAACTGTGGAGTGAACTGGGATCTACATTTCATCAGCTCTAGGTCACCCTGTGTAATGAGGGCATTTAGCTGGAGGGTGAATAGACAAGGGAAACAATGGAAAGCAGCTTCACTAACCTATTGAATCAGACTGCAAATAAATATCAAATATTTTGCAGTTGTTTTCTTAAGAAATGTTATTATAAGAACATGAGGTGTTTTATATCCTGAAGAAAAAGGTTTTAAGGACAAAGACTGCTGATGCAATAACGGATGAAATAGCTGATTTTGTTTCAGTCCTTTCCCATTCTGGTCTTTGTAATTAGAACCCTGGGCTTTGTGTAGAGAAGCTGCCCATTATCAGAACAAGCCGGTGCATCTTTTTAAGCATAATAGTGAAACTTGGTAGGGCATGAGAAATGGATATTAATAATAATATAGAGCTAGAAATTTTTAATAGTATGGCTGCTTACAGTTGTCAAGAATGGCAGGCAAAGCTAAGTAAAGAAAGCTATAACCACTCGATTCTGAAATCTGTAGACATCTGCTTTGAAGTATCTTGCGGAAACATCTCAGACTTGTCAAACTTGCCATAAAGAACCACATTTCAAGACCACTCTGTTGAAGTAAGGGTCTTGTCTATAGAGAGAGTGACATGAATCTTAGTGGTCTAAATAGGTCTTATGGTGTTGTCCAAAACTGCTTGAAATACAAATCTCCCTTTTGGCTGTCCTTCCTCCTTAGGTTTTTCCCATTCTTGTTCTGCCATGGCCTAGGGAGCATAGGCAGCAGGATACTGGAGAGAATGGATAAGTATTTAAGATTAGTGAGACTGTTTTCCTTCACCGTACCTGTTCTGCACCTTCCCACTTACACATTGAACACTGTTTCCCAAGGAGATGGGGCACTTCTGGCCACTTTGGAATCCTGTCCCACAGCCAGGATGTTGCTTTAGCCAGAGAGGTTAATCTATGTGTTACACAATATGGGAAATGAGCAGTGACGTGCTTCAAGCTACTCAGTGGGTCAGATCGATCCCAGCTGTTCCTCCGGGCTCAGAGGGAATGAATTCAGCCCTTTGCTTGCATTTAAAGTCATCAGCTGTTGCTCAGGGGCTGCCAATGTATCTACTCCTAGCCATTTCAGTGGTATTTTCTTCCCCTTACATCAGTCAAAGAATCATTAGCAAGTACTAAAAGACAGCCTGGTCTTCTTGCCCACACAAAGGATGTCAGTAATTAACAAGCTTGTGCCTTTAAAGTGAAAAGAAAAATGAGACGAAAGGACCACATTAATTAAGTACCTGAACGATCACTGTTGTCAGGAAGTTGAATACTAAGGATTTATAATTTTGGCTAGCACCTTCAAGGCTTTCAGAACAAAGTGGTGATGCTAAATGAGAGGGACTGTCACAGGGTACAATTAAATGGATGTAAAAGAATTGTTTTGAGTTTGTATGTGCAAAATATAAAGTTGTGATGCAGTAACAGGTCTCGGTGTGAATGTGGGTCTTTGCAGATGGAGTTCACTCTCAGTCAATTTTTTTAGGAAAAATATGTAATAGGAGTCTGGACTTGCTACTGCAGCTTGCGTGTGTTATGCTGCCAGGCAGAAATCACAGCCCCAACTTAGGTGCCTCTTTTCCATCTGCTCTGTACCAGGAGCTTCTTGGCACCTGAAAATGAGATGCACCAAAGTTCTTGTTTTATTAAATCTTTCACGTAATTTGCTTAAAGCTTAGCTAAGTGAGCGCTGTGGCTGCTGGGTGATCGGCTTATTCGTCTGTTTCCTCAGCAGATATCTGATGATGCCACTGAAGTGGAACAGTATCAATTGCAGTTCAGTAGTGCTACTGCAGAATGTAGTGTACCCTTTGTCCAAGGCAGATCATGTGCTGTTATTTCCTACTGTTTCTATCTGCTAAAAGTTCATTTGAAATGTTGCTTTATCATCCTTCCTATTTGGGGGGGAAAAAAAAAATCAATTTAGTACTTTATACAATTTAATCGATAGGTGCTTTCACTCTGTTTTCCAGACCATTATGAATATGATAACATATTCCAGGTGACTTCACACAGATCATATCAATTGGATAGGAAAACTGTCAGTCTGCTCAGCTCAATGCAATTATATTAAATTTGGGATATAAAACCTGTGTTTCCTGTTGCGCAAGGTATTCTACGCAAGTCTAAATTTTGCATCTTTCTTTTTTTTTTTTTTTGTCCAGCTGAGCAGTATTAACCTATGACAGGCAGTAGCACCAAGTTGCAGGGGCCCACTGCAAAAGGACTTTGATTGAAGTGCGGGTTTTTTCATATCCTCTTTGCAACGGTATGTGAAGAAAAGGAGCCACCAGAGGCCTGAGTAAGGGTGCAGGTTACCAGCTAGCAGCTTGGTGGCTACAAGAGGGAGGTTTAGTGAAATAATTGCGAAGTTATATTTCAGGTTCAGTTAAGACTGCCGTCTTTCTGAATCTTGCACATAGTCTTGAAAAAGCAGTACCACAGAGATGTAATAAACTTGCAGAGTAAAGTCAGTAGATACGTACAACTTCCCACATCCTAAAAAAAACTACATCCGTAGGTTTTTGTATTATTTTTTTCCCCCAAGGCGTGCATTTCTCATACAGCCAAGGAGGAAAATTAGACCACTGTAAAACTGGAGAAACTACGGATGGAGCAGAACCAGGGAAGTCAAGCAAATTGTAAAGATAAAGAACTCACCTGAGAAACCCCATCACTGGCAGCTGATGGTGCTGTAGTTTAAGGGTCTCTCTCCCCTGACTCAGTAACTCTAGTGGTTACTGAGAAGGGTAGTTGTCATTTGTCAGTGTGGCACAAGGCCACACTCAAAAGTTAATTTATGGTCCCTTTCAACACACCTATGTCAGCTCATTACAGTTTTGTATTTTAATTGTCACTCTTGCTGGTAGTTTTACCAGAGAAGCCAAACTAAGTGAACATGGACTCACTCTCCTTTTCTCCTGGGAACATTTACTCATATTTTGGTCATAAAATAGCTTTAAATTTTGGGTTAAGATGTAATCACAAGCTGGACAGATGTTTACTTGTAAAGGATTTAGTGCATATAGCACACACTGTACTTGTGCATAGGTGTTGGATGTCTTATCATGACTCCTTAGGCAGTTGTGAGCTGCACCAGATGTTGCATTAGTTACGTTTCACTTTCCCTACCTGCATCCTGCACGGTCTCTGTGCCATGACTGGTAGTGCAAAGTTCTTTTCCCTGTTTACTGTGTGATGAGAAGTCCAGGCTCTCAACCAAACACTATTTGCTGAAGTTCTGCAAGTACTTAATTTCTTCCCTTTCCTTTCAAGTTTTGAGCTAGAGTGCAAATGTGTGAACGTGTCAAGGGAAAAAAACTATTTTTGTGTAAGTTCACACCTAAGTAAAACTAGGAAGAACTAGCAAATCTCTCGCATGCACACACCCACATCCACGCTTTCCCTCTCATCCCTGTGCGCACACTCCTCCTTCGTTCTTGCATAATGCTCTTGCACCAAGAGTGGGTGGGCTGAAATAAACTGCTTGATGCTCATCTGGCCTAAAGAGCTGAATCTTTCAAGAATTTGCTTCCCTACTGCTTAATCACTTCACCATTGTCTATACTGCATGTGATCGTGTACACATCTGTTTTTTTCAAACTGTCCTTTTCTGAATGGTTTCATCAAATAATCAAGCCTTATCTGGTAAAGGAATGCAATAATCCTTCTGCAACAATACTGATCTCTTTTCTTTGTATCATGAAGCCTTTCAAATTCCTCTCAAAACTGCCGAGGTATGGAGATTTTCTCCCTCTGGTTAGTATGTTTGCTCTCAGGTAATGCAGGCTTAGCAGTTATCTTAAAGTCTGGAATACAGCAAGGTGAGAGCTTTCTCTTACCTCATCAGAACTTTTCGGCACTTAATAATACGGGTCTATTTAAGCCCATATCAGCATAGGGCTTAATAATTTGCTAGCACTGTTGTCTCTTTGATGCCATCACGAGGAACTAGAGCAACTGTGGGACGTCAAAACTAGCATTCTGCATGACAGCTGCTTTTGCAGAATTTTGAGAATTTTGTCCTCGGTGATGGATTCCCATGTCCTAAATACCATGTTACACCTCCAACAGTCCCTTGCTCTCTATCTAATCCAGCACTGGGATGTGGCCAGCATCGACAGGTGTAAGGAGATGCACAGAGCACTTCAGGATGTGTAATCAGAGATTTATTCTTCTCACAGTCTTTGAAAGAAACACGACTTTGCTGTAGCCTCCTAACAGAGAAGCTGCTCGTTCTTCCGCTGTGTGCAAGTATCTGTCATACTGATTGTCTCAGCGGGAGCTTGCTGCTTACCCTCAGCACGTTTGCCTGGCAGTCTCAGGCAACTTCCATAAGTGTAGGTATCCAGTTACTAGAGAATGAAATCAGCTCAACGTATATTTGGCTGTCAAGTCTTGTGCCGACCAAAGGAAAACATGAATGAGCAGTCTGTGCGTAGATAAACAGCTTAGAAGGTAATATTTTCACAGAAAGCATAATTGTTTGACTTCTATGGCCTCCTAGCTCTAAAAGACACTGTCGTGTTTCTGAGGTTTCCTCCTACTTGCTGCTATTTTTCAGTCAGAAGCCTAATTCGTATGATACCTGTAACATCTCAGGTTTCCCTTCATCTTCCTTATTACGCCCACTCTTCATCAGTCATGGGGACCTCAACCATTCTGTTCTGTACCTTACAGCAAATACAGTGCAAATTTAAGGATACCTGGTTAAATAAAAGTTGGAAACGTAGAGGGCATGAACTGAGCCTTGACAAACAAAATAGATGTGTTTCTTTCTAAAGAGAAAACGCATATAGCCTGTGCAGAATCTTTGAAATGTGTTGAGAGCTATGGAACTTTCTCCTGTGTTAACAATGGAAAATGTTTTTTATTAAAATCATTAATAATTTTTGAGTGATTGTAGCCTGTGGAAAAGTTAATGGTGTCCCAGCTCTGGAAATCAAAAGCCTCTCTGGGAAACAGGAACACAGACTTTGGCTGTTTTCCGAGGTGCCCAAATGAAGGATTTCCTGAAGTTAAAAGCTGATTCTTCCTGGTTCTAACTTCCTACTGAAACTGCTACTAAATCATGATAATCAGCCTGTTTTCCTGGTGGTTTGGGGCTTTTTATCCATACGAAGAGGAAAGAGGGGTAGGAGAGGGCTAGCGTTTCTAGCTATTGGGTACATGAGTGATTTAGGTAAGTGCATATTTGTATTTATAAATAAGGATGATGTGAAAACCAGAATTGAAATAGTAGTGGAAAGTAAATACTGAATTGAAAATTACAGGCAAGGAAAGAAATACAAAGGCATAGTTAAAACTAATAAAAAACCCCATAACTGCACGTTGACCATACTTCTATGGTTCAGAGCACACCATCACCTTGCAAGATGTAAAATTAATCTTATAAATCTTATAAATTTTTCTATTAAAATAATGCCTTTTCAGCCATGGCATTTCTCAGCTTTATGCCTAACAAGACTATCAAGTGTATTGTGTGTGTGAAAAATTAAATTCCGAAGTTGAAAACTGTAATGGTTGGATCTTATTTGTTTTCTTAGGAAGCCTGTATAGCAGAATGGCTGTTCATGAGAGCTGGAAGTATGTAAAAATCAGTCATATCTTAAAGTGTGAAATGCTGCTATTTTTGCCTCTCATGCCTGGCGTTCAGAGCCTGTTCAGTTTTCTCCCTGGCAATGCCCTGCATGGTGATCGGCCTTACCAGAGGGCTGGGATGCTCTGGGTACAAGCATAAGCTTTTTGGGCTTATGCACAGTCATTAGGATTGGGTTTTTTCCTCTTTAAATATTATAGATTTTTAGAAATTCCAGTTTACGGAAGAAGCTGAAGCACAATATCTGGTTTGAGGCAGGGACAGTTTCAGGACTCTGTCTGGCTAATTCTTTTTCTTCAATGACAACACTCACCTGTCCACCCTGCTGTCCTTCCATAACACAATAATCATCAAAGTGGCTCAGAAGATAGAGTATCCACTGCTTTTTCTGGTTAATTATATAAATTTTTTCCTCTAGTTGGTATTTTGTTGTTATTTTGTTTTTAAGTATGTTTAATTCTTTAGACCTGACAGAGCATGTTTAGTAGTAGAGCTCAGTTCAGACCAAATTGCAATAATCGTACAGATTATCATACCGCAGAAATTCTGCAGTGTTGACAAAAAAAAAAAATCTTTTAAAAAGTATTTAAAGGATTAAGTTGGCTTGTGACAGATGTAATGGCCTCTTGTGGGCCTGGGAAGCCTGCCAGGCACTCATCGTAACAAATACCCTGACAGGTCGCCATGGTTTTATGTCACAAGTTTAAAATTACTCAGACTTGTCTGTCTCTGCTCAAGTCTCTGATTAATTCTTTCTCCTCTGTTATTTTCTCCCCTGTCTGGAGATGGGGCACAAACCAGCAAACTTTCATATGATTTAGCATACAGAAAGATTGTCTTCTCTTGAAAGAGAAGAGAAAATAGAAAAATTCAGCTATTAAAAATAAATTCATCCCAGAAAATCTTTTTTTACAGACATGCACAGAAATGATTTAAATATAAATTTCTTTGTCTATGTCATGATGAAAATGAGCCAGGAGTCCTTCTTCAATGTGGCTTTTAATTTTTGCACCAATAAAATTCTATTTTGTCTTCTCTCCCATCTTTGCTACTGCACCTTCATCCTTTAAAATACTGTCTTGACCATCCACACTTCTTTCTTGAAACAAAGAAACAAAGCTTTTTTTTTTTTTTAAATCAGGTTTCCAATGCTGCTACTGCACTCTTTGGATCCCTTCTGCTCAGCAAGTTATAGATGATTTTTGGAGCTACTTTTTATGTTCTATCAAGCCACTGACCTCTCTCAGAACATGTGCTATTAGCCATGCTTATTACATGTGCCCAAAAGCCATGGAAATGTAGTCTTAAGTGTGGTCAGGACTTGCAACACGGAATAACCCAGGGAGCATCCGAGTTAAATGGTAATATGGATGCAGAGAGGCGTGGGTAAGCATAGTGAACAATGTGATGGCACTAATGGAGATGGTTTTGATGTGTTTTGTTTGAAGTAGAGTTGCTTAGATTTAGTAGTCAGCTCTCCTGCTTTGAAGAAGCAAGGAAATGTGAGTAATGGAAGGAAGTGAAATGGAGAGGAACAAGGAGGCAGGAGGGAAGGAGCCAGCACCCACCAGAGGAAAGTAGGCAAACCTGGGGGAAGCACTTGGAATTTTCATCCTCCCTGCCTGGCTGCTTTTGCAACTGTGCTTCCCTTAGCTGTCATCTGCAGCCAGACTTCCTCCCTCATCTCTCCCCTCTCCTATCAAACGCCTCCCTGCTTTCTCCTCTCTCCTTTGTGCTTAGGAATGCTTTCCACAAAGCTTTGCAAAACTATTAGTGCTCTCCTTCAGATTTCTCTCACCAACTTAGCTTTTACTTGGGGCCTACAAAATCCTTGCTGATTATCAGGCCTTGGAAGTGGGCATGTGTGCACCCATGTGTGTGCATTGGAGGAAAAGGGTCTCTTCTTGGCATGAAATTTATGGTGTTTACTTTGGGTACGTTATCTGCAATCGCTTTCTGTATCTACACGTTGTGTCTGAGCTTCACAGTCGTGCTGTGAACACCTGTGTGCATGGACAGGGTTATAATGCACCTCTGCGGCACTTGTCAGAAAGTCTCTCTAGGCACCAACTTACTGCTGTACCTTTAAAGACCAACAATTAATGCATTTTTTGTCTCCAGTAAAACAAGAGATCTCCAATGCTTTTATAGTTCTAATGTATTACACGGGGTAATCCCTGCGCGGTGTGGTTTGAGCTCCTTTGTTATTCTATGCAGAAGCAAATAATCCTTCCGTTTCCTGATTTTACTACATAGCTTTTTCTGTCTTTCCTTCTCCTTATTTTCTCTAATATTTCTTCCAGTTCATGCTTTGACCCTCCTTTCCCTCACTGCAGCCTTCTGAGTTTGAGGAAGAGATTTTTTTAGAGCATTTGGGAGGCTCTTCTGTAATAAGTCTGTTGTGTTTATCTTCATTTTAACTCTTCCATTCACACCAGCCCCCCTGCCTGCAGAGTCACAGGGCTCCATCATCACATTGAGGCCCATTTTGGTGGTCCCTCTGTGTAATTGATGCTACTGTGTCGGATGTAGTGCTCTCTTCAGCCTGCACTCATTAAACAGGGAGTACCTTCCATACCATCTCTCATATCCAGAGAAGGAGGATAACTGAATAATCTGCTCATCTCTCACTAGCGAGGCCTTTCAGATGTATGTGTTGGGTTTTAAAGGCTTTACATGAGAATTCCCCTGTGGATTTTTTTCCTATCTATGAAAATCTCTTTCAAATCCCTCAATTGCTAATGAACGTTATTTGCTTAGGCCATCATTCCACGCAGTTTTCATTTTAACTAGATGCCTTCCTCATCATTAGTCCGTGTATCTCTCCTTGATAAAAGAACCTGCATTATATGAAATGTTGCCATTAAATCACATTGCTTGCATTCAAAAGTTGATTCTATAAATCTTTCTTCACTGTGTGGCAGATGTCACTCACATCTTGCAAAAATTAAGTAAAGAAGCCCTCCCTATTTATGGCAAAAAGCAAGGAAAATCAGTGACTACTCAGAATTCCCCTGGTTCAGGCTCTCCTTTAATTTCCTCCTCATTGAACGGTGGCTTGACAGCAGAAGTTCACGAAAGAGGTGGACAGTATGTTCTGCAAGCCTTTGTATGTGCCTGAGTTCTCTATTCTTCATTACTCCCACACAAAGCCAGATTTTCCCCCCTTGCAATTTTATACCACCATAATTCTGCTGCTTTCACAGAATGTGACCCATTTTGTGGGAGAAGGGGATAAATAACTGCATCAATTAGGTTGTATTCTTAACCAAGCGAAATGAACCAGAAATTTCAGGTGGCCAAGTGAGCCTATTCTGGATGATTAAATCCTCTTTAGGTTGCTAATATTTAATATGGGATTTGAGGACGGCTTTCTTTTATTTTGAATGCAGTGTACAGCAATTCCCAGTGTTGGGTTTTTTACTGGGAAATCAAACCAGGTAAAACAGTCTTGTCAAAATGGATTGTTTCAGGATTGAATCTCTCCTGTACAAATTTTGTCTCTAGCTTCAGATGCCTTCACAAAAGAAAAATCTGAGCCCTTCCTGACACAAGGACTGAAATTGAAGCTCCAGGGAGAGGGAGCAGACCCAGGGCACTAAGCTATATTTAATGAGCTATGGCACCTGTATCTAATAAGTGCTCTGTATTTGTTATACATTGAAAGAAATGGAAAGAAAGACAGTCAAGTCTAAATTACCAAGACTTGATTTCTATGCATTTCTTTAGTACTCGTATGTAGTCACTGAGAAGTCACATCAAGCCACACTGTTCATCCTGTTACTGAGTTGCAATAAATATTTCTAGGAGGTTATGATAAATAAAAGGAGTCTTAGCTTATGCTCTGTGGCACTTCAATTTGCATGTTTAAAAGTATACTGTACATCTTGATCAGATTAACTTTGTGTCCTGGTTCTGACCAGGACAGGCTTGTGTTTCGCAGTAGCCAGGAGAGGGCATGGCTAGGACTCAGAGATTATTCTATCAGCTCATTTTCCAGGGATGGGGGAAGGCCTCTCTTCAAGGTGTCAGGCTCACAGTAAATGCTCACTGCATGTGAATCATTCCCCTCTTGTACACTTTTGTTATTGAAATTTCTGCTCTTACTGTTCATTTTCTTATCTCATTGCTGTTTCCAGTAAATTTTTCTTATCTCAACCCATGATCTTTACCTTTTGAACCTCCAGTTCTTTTCCCCAGCCTACCACAAAGGAGAAGGAAGGGAAGGAGGGAGGGAGGGAGTGGGGCATGGTTTGGAGTGGCTTCAGTGGGATCACTAAATTGGAGAATACCAATCCTAAACTATAGCACTTTGCATTAAGTGTTTTTCTATTAAATATTCTGTTGGTTTGGGGTTTTGGTTGGTTGGTTGGTTGGTTGGTTGTTTGGTTGGTTGGTTGGCTGGTTGGTTGGGTTTTTTTGCAATGACATCTCCTGTGAAATTAAAGATGTATTTCTAAGATACAGTGTAAGAAACTGCATTTGAAAATTCTTGAAATTTGAAGACATTCACAGCTGAATGGGAACCTTCTAGCTTAGGCTCGTTACCACCAAATTAGATCTCATGTTAGCTTTGAAGCTGTGCAAAACCTTTTAGTTCTGAAAAGCTTCTGTACTTTTATGTTGTTTGTAAAACCTGAACTCCTGTATTTAGAGAATCCAACATTCTGTCATTAACTACTTATAAAAATTCACAAAAGTCTTGATGCTAACAATTTTATAAATTGCACATATGCCTGGCTTGCCTTAATGAGAACCTCATGTGCTTTTTTCCCTAGACTTTCAGTTCAGTAATGGCTGCATTTGACATCTCTTTTTCATCCATACAAGTATCCCTGTTGTATAAGTGTGAGCTGGCCTCATCTCTCGTAGAGAAGCACAACTTCCATGCAAAACATGAGCTGTGACCTGACACGGAGATAAACTAAATGCAAAGAGAATTCTGATGGTTTTGATTCTTCATAAAATTTGTAGATCAAATCCAGCATGATTTTCATAGTCCTGATTTTCAGTCTCATCTTTTAGTTAAAAAAGGTTAAATTTATCTTCTTCTTCCCTTCTCTCCTCCGCCCCCATCTCCCCCTGCCCCTCCGCCTCGCCTGTTGTCTGTTTCAGCACCTGGCTCTTAAATGCAGTACATCAAACATCTTTTGAAGGACTCAGAGATGAAAGATTGTAAGTTACAATTAGAACAGCTATAATGATGATCAACTCTTAGTTCCTGCATAATGAATAGGAAAATGAGTTACAGAAGACTCAAAGCTTTAGCCAAGATTGGAAGATTGTGATTTTGGTTAAAAGAAAAAAAAAAAAAGGAGAAGGAAACAGCCTGTGGTCTATTTTTTGCATGCCTGAGGTTCAGATGATTCAGGCTCAGGCTTTCAGGTACTTACTCAACATGGAACATTTCAGAGCTTTGTATTTTATTACCTGAGACACCTTCAGACTTAAAGCCGTCTGTCAAGGCATAGTTATGTTTTCAAGTGACTGAAGTGCATTAATTAAGCATTCGGTTGGGGTCTGGGGTGGGAGAAAGATGTACCTTTTTTTTCCCCAATGTGAGTGATGGCTGATTCAGACATGTCGAGTGAGGTGGTTATTGTGAAGTATGATTGATGTGTCTTTGTGATTATTTGCACCTATATTCAAAAACATGTGTTTTGCTTTAAATAGCAAAGGAGAGCCTGCATTGTCACAAGAAGCATGATTTTAATTGAATGATGCAGCTGTGCGAGCTCTTAAAGTAATTTTTCTCTCAGAAAAGGGAGCATGCATTAGTGTTTTAATGTCATAGAGCAGCCAAGAGACTTCTTTAGCAAGAACTTCAGTTGGTGGCAGTGCTATGGTGTCCTTCTTCTCATAAGGAAGGACACAAGACAAATAAGCTTGCAAATAATTTAACTGTAGCTCTGCGCATGGGCAGCAGTGGGTTGGTGTTTGCCAAAGGCTTGCAGAAGAATCAGCATCCCTGGAGGTGAGGCAGCAGAAAGTGCTGATGGAGGATCCAGCACCACTTCTGAGTTCAAAAGTGATTCTCAGCATTGAACCAAGACCTGTCTGTAATGAAAGTAACCAGGGAGCTGTTGTCATCTCTCACCAGTAAAAATGAGCATCCTTTGCTCTCTGAGTGTATGTGTCTAGCCACCTGAGGGTTCGGTACCTGTTTTCCAGCATTGGGACCTCTGTTTCTTAGTTAGAACTACTTATGACCCACATACTTGATCAGTGGTAGCATAAAATGGCACTCCCACTCTGCCCTCAGGAACTAAAAGTATTCCAGAGCATTCTGGATATGCTCTGTTGATTGTGCTAGTAGCTATTTTAGCCCATAGTTATTAGGGAAAAATTGCAGACTGAGTGTTTAATATGAAAAAGGATTGTCCTCCTTTATGACTTGCCAGCTACTTGCTTATTATGTTTATTTCCAGCTAGAGCAGGAATGAAATTATGTGAGGAAATTATTTACCAACTTTCTGTTAGCATGCCTATCACCTGCCAGCCTAGAAAAATGTTTAGAATAACAAGTCAGCAGTTCTGAAAGGACAAATTATGTGGGTCCAAAAGCAACTTTATCTGATCGTCATGCCACCCAGTTTCACCTGCAATGAGGAAAACAATTCTCTGCACGGTTTCCAAAGCATATTGCAATTTCGGTCAGAGTTTTGGTAAGTGTAACCAGTTTATTGTGTACAGAGTTTTTAAAGTGTGAGCAGCAGGCTTCTTACGGGTCCCTGCTCTGGGTTGTGTCCAGCCTTGTGTATTTACACATCGTGAACCAAAATAATCTTGGTCTTAGAAGGTGGTTGTAAACATGTACCAGTGAAAGACAACCTTTATGTATTGTGCAGGGAGAGTTTCCACTTTGTTCCCTACATTTCTATACTAGAAGAGGATTTGCCATGTCCTCAAGAAATTGCCTATTTCAGACATTTCTCCATTACTGAGTCCACGTTTCCATTGATGTGTCCTAGTTTTTGTACATCTTGATGGTTAGCGGGAAGGTAAACATGAGAACACATAAGTGGATACACACCTTGAAGGATACCTCTGAAGAGTAGTTTGGGCTCAGGCACAAAATGAATCAGTGTGTGGTTCTCCATCGGCAAAATCTTGCAGCTACATCGGTGTTCTGTTTGAACACTCCGTAAACAGCCTAAGGCAGTTTAATACTTGTCATACCTCTGCCTATTTACACCCATATAATCTAGTCTGATAGCCTCAGTCTTCACTGCATGTAATGAATATAATTCAGCCTCACTTCTGAGCTGAATGTAAGGGATCCTATAGTACAAAAACAGAGGGGGTTTTTTTGGGTTTGGGGGTTATTTTCGGATTCAAAATACCCTATCAGTACTTGTAATCACCAGGTGCTCCAAGTGTAGGTCAATGCCTAGGAAAGGCCTTGAAATCATCACTTCTTAGTTCTATATCTTTTCTGCTGGCACTAAATAGTGTGTGGTAGGACCCCATCACGGACCAGGCTCCCACCATGGAATTAGGGTATGTGCAAGTGCAAACCTGACACCAAGGAACCACTTCCAGGGTGTGTGATTTTAGACACAGCCTGTGCATCTTGGAAAATCACCTCAGTGCATTAGAGGGCCTGAGTCTTAACCCTTCTATGTCTCAGTTTTCGTACCTGTTCAGTATGTGCCCTACCACCTCTTTCCTGTGTGTGAGGGAACTATTTAGTTTGCGGAGTCCTTAGTTCTCCATCTAAGAAGAATATCTTGCAATGTTTCTAAAAGAGCTACCCACAGCACTGTGGGCCATTCCTGCTCTAACATTTAGCTTTTATCTTTCACAAAAAGGATACAAAAGAGGGGAAACCTGTTTCCCCTGCAGATCTTTTCTGTTCGCTAAAGGTGCATCAGCATCCGCAGCTCTCTGCGGGGTTTTGCACAGCAGTAATCTTCATTGTGTTCAACTCCAGTTCTGTGCACAGCAACTTGTTGACTAATTACTCCTGAACTAGTTTGACATTTCTAGTGCACAATTTAAAACATTCAGGAATAAGGAGATCTTTGCTTTTCTTGTCTACCAATTAATTATTTCAGTAATAATCATCCCCTGGAGCTGGGAGGGGAAAAAAATAACTGATCACAGCTTGTGGTGCTGTGTCGGTCGAGAATCCAAGGCAAGAATCAAAGGCTGCGTTTTATTCTACCCCAAATGAAATCCCACTGTGACATGTCAGTACAATATTTACTTTGTACTGATTGCATCCCAGGCTGCCGAGCAGAGAGCAAGGAGCTAAGAAATCCCCATGCTGATAATAACCCTCACTTGTCAATTAGGTGGCATTAGCGGTGACTGCACAGTCGCTCAGCTCCGCTCCGGTCAGATTTTAGTTTAATTTTTTAAACTTGACTTCCATCTCGTGGTCAGGTCAGGCATTGCATGCAAGAGGGATTGCTCGCTGTCTTGGCCGTTTTTCAGCCCTAATTTTTCAGGCCTTCTCGTTAGGCAGCTTGTGTCATGGTGTAACTCTGTCTACTGTAAATGCATATCACTGGGTTTGAGGTTTTCCTTCTTTTCCTAGAGGTGGCTGCGTGGGGCTATTTTAGACAAAAGCTTGTCCCAATGTGATACACCATCTTTCAGCAAAGCTGGCTTTTTGTTGTTTTGTTTTGTGGAAGGTTTTGTTTGGTTAGTTGGTTTTTAGGTGGTTGGTTTATGGGTTTGGGGGGGTTTTTTTGTTTGTTTCAGGGTTTTATTTTAGGGTTTTTTTCAGATAAAGTGAGGCAAACCATCACGTAGCAGGGGGAGATTTTGTGGTGCAGCACAGCTAACCTATTGATTCTTTCCCACCCAAGCAGCATTCACAATTTTTCTTATTTCCAGCTCTAAGACAGAAAGCCCTGCCCTCTTCCTTTGTGACACCTTGGCTATTCGTAAGTTATTAATTTTTGTGATTGTAGCACTAATTTTTTCCCGATTAATGACCCATGCAAGGGAAGCAGCACAAGTGAGCTGCCATCAGAGAGAGGGAGGAGGAGAGAGATGGATGCCTTCTTAGGCAGTAGAATGACATTGTACTGGCTCAGCTATTAAATGAGATCTCCATTTTCAGACCATACCTCCTTGGCCACCACTGTCCAGTTTTTGTTTTCCTCCAGCACAGCTCTCCACTTCTTAAGGCCAATCAGCCTTCCAAGGGTTTCTGAAGCCAGAGGGAAACTCACTTTCACACACTAAGAACATCTATCCCTGTTCTACAATAATTCATGGCTTAACTATGGGTTAAGAAATAATGCAGGGAAAAAAAGAGTTAAAAATTAAATAAATGTTGTGGCTAGAGAGCCTTCATATTACAGAACTACCTACATGGCAGCCATGAAAAGCCACAAAGAGACATATTTTTTCCATTAAGAGATGAGTTAGTGTCGTTGAGAATCTAATTTCTGCTACCTTTCTGTTTGATTAAAATAAAAGCATGCCTTTCCCTATAGTAAAAGGGTGTAGTCAGTAATTTGTGACTCAAGTTTTAAAAAGTTTTATTTCTCATCAGGAGGCTTGATAATGTAGAAAAAAAAAAAAAGATCATTTAGTTTCCTGATGCTTTAATGATCCAGAAAATAAAATTCAATCAGATCAATTTGACTTCTCCATGAGCCCTAATCCTGCACCATTAAAGTAAATAAGTCTTGTTATTGACTTAAAGGCGTGCAAATTAAAATGTAAATGTGAAAGGATGCCTTATAAACAGGTACTAAAATTGTGGACAACTCCCTGGAAAATTGTGGCCAACTCACACCAAGTCAAGTCACAATTGTTAAACTTTTCTATTTTGACTCTTTTCTTTATTGGGGGATTTCAAGTCATGGCCCAGTAGCTCAGTTTATATCCTAGAAAATAAATTCTCTTTAAAGAAACAGTCAGTGTGAAGACGCCCATGGGGGGTTGTATTGAACTTGGATTTATCTCCTCATTGCAGTCTGTGACTCCATCCTTCTTGTATCATCTGCATATGCCTTCTGCAGTACCTGTTCTTTGCTTTCACTAGTCACGGTTTAAGTCACTTTAGTCTTCTTTTTCACAAATTTGAGGTGACTGTCTCCCTTATAAGAGGCATTTCTATTTCTGAGAAAGGCCAGGCTTGTAGTAACAAAGTTCCAAAGAATGGACCACGTGCTCTATTGCCTTCCTCTGTTAGTGTGGTAAAATGGACAAACTAAAAGGAAAGAACCTGAAATGAGTTTCTGAAAATTATGATGTGTAGCACAGAGGCCACAAGTAATCCCTTTATCAGTACTATTTCGTGCACCATTTTGTCATGATACTTTTAACAATACTTACTGAAGAAAAAACACTGTTCAACTTAATATACTCATCTTTTGAAATTGGTAGGGCTCCTTCACCTTAAACTTAGAAAAAGATTGCTCCAAGACTGAGCTCCAGTGCCCACATTATCTTTTAATTATCCTGAAATAACAGTTTTGTTACTAATTACATCATAACACCATCCACCCTTTACTGCAATTAAATTTGCAGAGCCTGACTATTAGAAACTGTGTTGTCATAATAAGGGTAGTTTCCTTTATTTGCTTATGCTGAGTTGCAGAATCTATAATTATATGCACGGATCATCAATTTTAGACTTGTTTGTATAATTATAAGTAATTGAACATGAAAGCAATTTAGAAATATCAGACTATAAAGTACTCTGTCTATTGTGGAATTGGAATAATTAGTAGATTAGAGGGATGATCATCAGTTAAGAAAGAGCTTCATAATTTCATAGTAATTTGAATATAAATAAAAAACCCCACAAGTTCAGCGGCAGCTTTCCTTGCTTACAATCAGGGATAGTCAGATTTTCAAAGTTATTCAGATATGTACACATTCAGAATGATTTTGGGTTGGTCTAATGTGTTAATAAATTAGCACAGTAAATTCGCCCACTAGTATTTTATGGACTGTATTCATTGTTGTGAATACAGGCATTGTTAATAGCATTATTAAACTTATTGACAATACCTTTTATTGCTAAACAAATGAGAGGCCTATTAAATATAAAGTAAGCACTTGTCATTCCTCAGTATTCACCGTGCATAGAAAAGAGCTTCTTGGTGATTGCAAACAAGCTTGCTGAAAAGCTGGGTGCAGAGGGAAACAACCATTCTTCGCAGGTGTATCAAAAAAATACAGGTGTGTGAGAGTACAGACACTTAAATGGTCACAGATGAGGCCGCTGGGATTGATTTTCTGTCTCCTGAGCAGATGCTCTGAACTTTGAGCAGGCCCAGAAGGGTCTGGGGCTTAGTTGGGAGTGTCAGAAAGCTGTGCCGGTGGATCTTGCTCCTCACAAGGGCTTCCGCAGTGTAACCTCCAGGGTCCCACAGCTGCCAGCCACTGGTGCTAAGCCTGGATGCAGGAAGGAATTTCACCAGGGCTGACTTCACCTCCCCACTGCTGAAGGCAGGGATGAAGGGAGAGGTGGTGTCACCTGCTGAGCTGTGAGGAGCAGGCAGGAACTCTGCCAGTGCCACCCCGGGTGAGTTGTGTGAGCGTTCAGGTGTTTTTTATGCATCTCTTCGCAAGGATGCTTCTTGTCCCTCATGGCAGAGTGGTGATCAGCTCATTCCTCCTGATGAGGATCAGGGGAAAGAGACCTGCCTGCATGCTCTAGGCCCAGAAGAGAAAATAAGCTCAACATTCAGGGACAGGTCATCTTCTCCTTTTTCCTCTTTTTATTGATATTTCTGTGGCTGACTGTTGTCGTAGTTGGGTCTTCAGAGTGCTTCCCCACCAAAGGGTAGTGCTTGGAGCACTGTTGTCTCTCTCCCTCATATAAACTCAAGTCAGCTGATTATTTTGGGGATCTCGCAAATGTCTCTGATCACAGGAGACGGGTATTTGGGACCAGGTTACAAAACTGTTTGAAAAAATGGTGGTTTCTGTAATTCCCACCTCCAGGGGGTGGTAGCTGAGAACAAAGTGCTTCATAGAATTTCTTGTTATTCTCCCCCAAAAGGAAACCATCTTCTATAATCTTAGATCAGTTTTATTTTGCTTATGTTTTATTTCTCTTATCTCAACATAAAAGCAATAAGTGTTTAAAAAATAAGCAAATTTCCTTGGGTCAAGAGCATTTTCTACCAACCCTGAACTGAAAGTCGAGAGGAGCAAAGTGAGCCAAACTCGACAAAACTCCTAGAACATGGGCAAGCATAGCACCACCTCCTCAGCACATGAAAGGAAATTTTCTTGCAGTGTGATCCATGGCTGTTTTTTGTGTAGAATGCTGAGATTTCGAGCCTAGATAGGCTATTGCTCAGCTCTGCGTGGTTTGGTAGTGCCAATATGTGCTGGTGTCCCACACATCCATAGATTCTGTAGCACTGACATCTGGTGGCAGGAGACAATGTGAACTCCAAGTGGCACTCTGGCAAACAGGGCTCTAATAGTCCACGCACTCTTCTCATCCCTATTGTTTTCATGTATTTTCCAATAAATGCAGCACTTGGTAAAACTAAATGATTGTGGAAGATTTGGGTCTTACTAATGCTGCTACAGTATAATATTAAGTAATAATCAAAAGCTGATGATAACAAAAATCAAGTTGCAACCGTTAAGGGGTAATTAAAGTTGAGGAGATGGAAAAACCTTGAATTGGCATCTTCAGCTTTTTGTATTCCTTTCATTTTGAGGAAAAAAAATGTTTTGTGTGGCCTAATGAAGTTATTAAACACTCACCAATGCAAATTTTGGAAAGGCTGCAAAGGAGAATTCTCTTCTGCTCTCTCTTTCTTGACATTCAAAAGTGTTAAGCGGTTCATCATTTTTCTTTTCTGTCCATGTTTTTCCACTCCTCTTTTCTGCCACATAGCCTCCAGTGAGTCTCAGGCTTGCATCTGACTGTGGTCAGAGCACTCTGACAATTCCAGTAGCAGTGCCAGAAGCAGGAGCTCAAAATCATAAGGCATGCCCCAAAAGACAATAAAACTTCCTGAGGTATTTTTAAATTAAATTTGTACTGCTTTGTATTTGTGTTCTGGAGTTTGAGATATGAAGGATCACATTTTCAGGACTATCCTTACAATTCTTAGGGCTGAGGCTTTGTTTTGTGTACTTTCTTTTTTTCCCATTAATGAAATCTGGTCCTGGTGTGCTCGGCTGGTTTCATGAGCGCGGACCTCCAGAGAGCTGCCAGCTCCTGGGAGAGTCACAAGGAGAGCTGCAGCTTGGCTGCAGTGAGCATCTGTGGAACTGTCAGTCTCCACACACCCAAACCCTCTCCATGTCTGTATCTCTGTGTTTAACCAGACCTTGGATTCCCCAAGGAGACAGTCACATCCCTCATGGCCCAAGGTAATAGTGACCCTTAATGGCATCTCTCTTTTCTTGAGCATATGCATTCAGATCTTTAGAGAAATCGTTCTCAGGAAAATGTTTTTTATTATTAGTCTCAATAAGCAATAGCTGAAATTCTCAGTTAACTCGCCAGATTCTTACAAGACAAAAGCTGTTTCTTGACAGGCAGCACTTGTAATTTTTCGTTATCTGCTAGGGGGCAACATCTGTTAAGTAATGTTATCCTGTTCTGTGTGATTAACGCCGAGGTCTGTAACAGCAATACAGTGAAGAGGGTGCACATAAAAATTACATACAGAATTTCTGTGCTTGGAGAGGTTAAACAATAAGTAACGCTGAGATGCAAAGAAAGCAAATAACAGCAATGGCCAGAGATCCTGATTTATATTTAGATGAGAAGACTCCAGCTTCTAGCCTCATGTAGACAAGTATTCCTCTGGTGGTATAAGCACAGACAGGTGTTTAACTTCCTCATGCAGGGTGCAAACAGCCCGAGCAGGTAAGTCCCATTCTGCACAAATGTTGTTTCCACACCACAGGCACTGCAGTGAATGTTGCTGTGCTGCTGCTGCTGCTCGGTGAAGTCTGGTGACCAGCTAAGGCTTTTGCAGAAATTTAGTCTCTTTGCACTCTGTCTTGTAGTCATTTGAAGGTGTAAAATAATTAATTGTAAATGGTTCTAAGGATTTACGTTCAACACGAGAAAGCACTGCAAGTAAAAAGGTGTTTCATGTTTATTGACCGAGACAGAGAGAAAAAGAGGGTTTGTACCCAGGGTTTACACCAGTATAGGTCTGATCACAAATTCAAGATCAAAGAAATAAAAAAGTCTCTTCACAATTCATGAACTTTATGCACGGTAGGATGCAACAGATGCATGTTAGGTAGTGTACATCTTTTCAATGTTTATTAGCATCTTTGACCATTTTCTTATGCCAAGCCTAGTCTCATGTTTGGGTGGTGGTAGCAGTTACTGTATTACCCTCCTGCTCATGCTGAACTCTGGTGCACTTCACTCAGGAGAAACTCATATATGAGAAAGTTTTTTGAAGTGGTTAGATAGTTAGATAGCACTGCTTTTGTATTATTTGATTGTTTGTGAAATTCGGGAACATGTATTCACGTATTTGTTCTAGGACGTGCCTACATGCTGGCAGGTGGTTAGTATACCCACTGGGGACATATATTTTATGAGCACTAAACTGGATTTGCAAGAAAGAAAGAAATTCACCACGGAAATAATTCAAGACAGAAATAATCCAAGAGAGAAATGGTAGGAATAATTCAGTTGATTTTTATTAAAAACCCCTGAATCCTTTAAAAACTAATATACAAGAGTGGGTGCATTTAGCCGAACGTGAATTTTGTAAAACGTAAAACAGACACAGACATAACCAAGTGAGTTCTTTTTCTTACCCGAGCAGTCCAATTGAATTCTTTACAGGATGTACAGGCCCTCGGGAGTGTGATGAGTGGTTTAATTAGTTTTAAACCATCATATTTAATCAAGCACTGTGCATTTTCAAATGGCTACATTCATTCCACTTCTAGGAAGACTTACAGATCTTTTTATCATTAGTAGTTTATGAGACTTTGGAGCTCTATATTCAGCGTGAAGCAAATCTCTTTAATTGACATCACTATGCTGTAAAACTAAATGATTATCCTCAAAGTCAAACCTTAAACTTATACTCGGCTTACAAGAAGGAAGAGCCATTAGACATTTCTAAGCTAAAATTTTAATTGGGATATCATTCATCTGCAAAGCAGCCAGAGTTCATTCCATTTATCCCTATGATAAGACTCTCCAAAGGGCGTACATGATAGGACAGTGGACCAAAAGAAAAAGGGAATATACCCATAACAATTTCATTTTGCTGAACAAATTTTGCAATCAGAGCTGCTATGGGACAACTGAAATATTTGGTTTGCATTTTTATAAACTTCACTCATCAAGCAAATATCAAAGCAAAATAATGCCATCTTAACCTCTCACTGTACTAAATAAGCTTTAATTAATTTAAGTGAAGAAAAAAAGAAGGATAAAAGCTCTTTTTATGTTGTGACATTTGATTGGATGTAAAGGAAAGTACAGAAATTACAGCTTCATTAACTTTCCGTGTGGAAACATACTTGCAAACAAGGAAGCCGGTTTGCACCATGGTTTTTTGCTGTGTTTAAGCAGGTTTGAGCTGTGCTGATGCTATAAAACAAGTGGTGCAAAGTCTGATTCTTACTTGGACGCAAGGACTCTGCTAGAAGCTCCCCGCAAGATGCTGAGAGGATCAGGAGCAGGTTCTGTGCCCGAGATTAGGCTGCAGCTGTGTGGGGATAGGTAGCCCATTGCTCCTGCAGCCTTGCCAGCTTCCTTTGTTAGATGTGTACCTCTATGTGGCATCCCTTGGGGCAGCTGGAAATAATCTCTTTTACTGGTATGACCTGGACATGTCACACGTCTTAGTGCAACTGTTGTGCTGTTCACAGATTCACAGAAATGGACAGTTGAGGTCAGTTTTGGTATTTTTCTATGAAACTGCATAGTTTTTGAACAGTGTGGAGTTAATATTAAAAATAACTTTATCTGCCTTTTTCACAAAAGGTTTGTATAGTGGATTCCAGAAAGAGTCTTTCAGGGGAGTTGCTCCTTGTTAAACAATGAGTGGTGTGAGATTTTGAAGCACGGAATCTTATGGTCTTAAATTCTTTTTCCCCTGATGTTTATTACAATTCTAAGTAGAGAATTAGGTTTTAAGAGTCTGCACTGCCTGTTAGAGAAAACAAGAGACAACTGTTTTTCTTTACCTGATAGATGGCACCACTGTGCCTAAGTGCTTTAGAATAGCATATGGTTATGATTCTCCAGTCTTCATTAATTGCACTGGTAATATTACGATAAAACATGGAAGTTCTGGCCAACTGGAGCCTCTTTAAGTATCCCTAGTGCAAGCACAGTCCTTCCCCTAAAAAGTTTGCAATCTAAACAGACAAGATTGCTGAGGAGATGAAGGGAAGTGCTTGCTTGCTGAGGGAAAGGTAAAGTGACTTGCACAAAGTCGCCCAATTAATTTATAAGAGAGCTAAAAATATACTTCTCGGTGTCCTTAGAACTTAGGTGGAGATTTTTCTCACTGGTGACAGATTGAAGGTTTGCTGTTTCACAGTCCTTCTGATCTAGTCCTAGGATTTACAACATTGCAGTAAAATTTATAGCAAAATTTAAGGTATCAGATCTGAAAACTGCAAGAGTCTTATATATGGGAAAGTCATACTGGGTCACTTTTAGGTGCTTCTAAGATTGTATCAGTCAATCTTTTACCTTGTACATAAAATAGGATGAGTAATTCCCCTCCAAAAAAAACCTCTTACACCACTCTGAGTTTTCTGTATATGTGAAATATCCAATACACGATTTAGCCCGAGGGCAAAATGTTTTACTGACTTTTGTTAAAAGTAGTACCAACTGGAAGCATCCCAAGTTCATGACCTCATGATGGACTAGTGAGAAGCTCTCCAGCAAAATGGTTTCTTTTTTCCTACCTGCAAATGCTGATTCATCAGAATGACGATGATTACAATGTTCTTTGGAAAGAATTCAAAGCAGACAAGAAATTACACTGTTCTTTGGACAGAATTCAAAACAGAAAAGAAAGCAAGTGAACTTTTGCTGGAAATCTCTCAGACTTCCTTTGCCTGATTTCTCAGCATCCTGTGGTCTGCCTTTTAAAGGAGCTGAGAGCGTGGAGCACTGTCAGTGCTGGTTCCCCAGCTCTCGGGCAGGCACATCCTCAGTGAGTACCTCTTGTTTAGACAAAAATTTATCCTCTCAGCTGAGGGTGAGGGTGAAGAGCACATGGGAGAAGAGTGAACCCCCTGGCTCTCCTGACTGGGGGAAGAGGGGTGTCACTTGCCTTAAACATGTGTCTGTAAACAAGGAGATACAATGTGCACAGCAAAATTCTGGCCCACAATCCCTTTTTTTTTCCCTGAATTGCCTGCAGTCACTAATGCAAAACACCTTTTTTTTATGGAGAATTGGGGTTTTGGAAATGGAATACTGGTTTGTGTCTTCTGTGGCACAACGAAAGCATCCATGAGAAACCTCCACAAGTTGAAATTAGCTCTCCCCGCACACCCCCTGGGCTCTGCTCAGTGATACATTTACACAATAGAAATGGGAAGAGATGAGACTCCAATATTCTTCACTCAGATGTAATTCTGCTAAGTGCTGGCTAGGGGAAGCCTTTCACTGTGAAAGATGCTCAGCAGTAGGAAGGTCTGGGACTTGCTGTCAACCACAGAACAACAAAGACTTCCAAAAAAACCTTTGGAAGTCTCCAAGATAGGGCCTGGATGTTTCATGCTAGCTGCAGAGAGAGGCTTTCCTGAAATGCAGGGACTGTGGAGCACAGCTATGAAGCTTTACGTCCCCGTGAGGCTGTCTGAAGTGCTGACCAAAAGACCACAAAGGATTGCTGAGACCAAGGCTACAGCTTGCAGTGCTATAGAGATTTCAAGATTAAAAAATTCATGTTTTTACTGCTGTGAGCTCTCCATCCCCTGCTATGGAGGTACTTTAGCTTATCTCTGTCTTAACTGGGCAATGCACCCTATGCCCCTTTAAAGCACAGTGCAGAACCTGGAACCTTTTTGATGTGGTTTTCTTTGTAGTCCCTTAATTTTATTGCTCTCTGAACGAAAAGGGAGAGGCTTTTTCTTTTCTTGATATGTTTTTCTTCCTCCAGGTACTGTGGTATGATAATTTTCTATTACACAGTTTTGGCAACCACCTCGGACTATGCGTCACTTCTGCTGCTAAAAAAAAACCAATCCTGTTTTATGAGAAACAAAGAGATCCTGTGGCAATAAGATGAGTACAGGAATTCATAAAGCTGAAGTTTTGCTGCGAGGGAAGAAAGGTGATTCTTTGGGTTGACGTGGCTGCAGAAGCAGTCTCACTGAGTACAGAGCTCTGGGTTCTCAGTCGTGAATGCTTACAGGAGGATGAAGGTTGGGAGCTGAGGCTATAAACTGATTCAGGCTTTGCCAAAAAACCCGAATAACTCACTACCCCTCCTTGACTTTTAAGTGTTCCTGAGGACTCCTCTAAAGGATTTGAGAGTCCATATTCCTCTTGTGGCTGGATGTGCAAGTGTATGTCAAGCTTGCCAGGCAAGAACCTTCTCTAAGACGAGACTTCAAAGGCCGAAGCCCTTACTGTTACTGGTTTTTTAAAACGGAAATTTGGTACATCTCAAATTCTTGTTTTGTTTGACTTATCTGGTTGGTTGGTTGTTTTAATTTGCGTTCCCTCTTGCCCTTAATAATTGTGACTTCTTTCTTTGGTCCCAGACTGGGATTTAACTTGGGAGGGTTGGTGCACAAGGAGCTTTGGTTTGTTCTATAGCAGCTACTGGTGCCTCACACAGTTCTGCATCATGTGAAAAGCCCCTTCAGAGTAGAATAAAATCCTATGGAAATCGTTGCAGGGAGGTTTATAGAGCACCTTCTTGCGCCTCCTGTAGAGATGTGACTTCTTTTCATTGACACTTTGGGAATTGTTCATATGTGTTGTCATTGAATTGTGACATACTGGACATCAGCTCTGAAGCTGAATTTAGCTGACTGGCCTTTTTTGTGTGAGTTCATTTTAGTTTGAGATTTTTTATTTGATTTCTTTGAATAAGCTTAAGAAACCAAAAGCAAAAAGGCTGCTAATTGCTAGGATACAGAAGACAAGATGGTCTCAGTGCATTGCAAAGGTAGCTTTATAGACAAATTTACGATGTCTGAATACCGGTCAAGCTAGTCAGCTCTGACATTTTCCAAAGTGCTGTACAGTTCCTGAGAGGGATCCTTCTGTGATGAGTACAGTCCCACTAATGCTGGAGCAATAAATGCTTTTTGACACAGTATTTCAAAAGAATTACAGCAGTAGATTCTGGATTGTGCTCTGTCTGATTGTACGTAGCAGATAAGGGAAGTTGGATGGCTTTAAATGCCTAAACAAGGGTCCATAGAATCATAGAATGCTTTGGGTTGGAAGGAACCTTTAAAGCTCATCTAGTCTAACTCCCCTGCAATAAGCAGGGACATCTTCAACTAGATTAGGTCATTCAGAGTGCCATCAAACCTGTCCATAGATTCATAAAATCACAGAATGGTTGGGGTTGGAAGGGACCTCTGGAGATCATCCAACCAACCCCCCTGTCAAGGCAGGGTGACCTAGAGCAGGTGACGCAGTACAACATCCAGGAGGGTTTTTAATGTCTCCAGGAGAGGGAGACTCCACGACCTCCCCGGGCAGCCTGTTCCAGTCCTCTGCCACTCTCAATGTAAATAAGTTCTTCCTCATGTTGAGATGGAACTTCTTGTGTTTATGGCCATTCCTCATCCTGTCACCGGGCACCTCTGAAAAGAGTCGGGCACCATCCTCTTGGCGCCTGCCTTTGAGATATTTACATGCGTTAATGAGATCCCCTCTCAGCCTTCTCTTCTCCAGACTAAACAGGCCCAGCTCCCGCAGATGTCTCCTCATAAGAGAGATGCTCCAGACCCCAAATCATCTTTGTGACCCTCCACTGGACTGTCTCCAGTAGCTCCTTGTCTCTCTTGTACTGAGGAGCCCGGACTGGACACAGCACTCCAGATGTGACCTCACTAGAGCTGAGCAGAGGGGGAGGATCACCTCCCTCAGTCTGCTGGCTGCATTCTTCCCAATGCACCCCAGAATACCATTGACCTTCCTGGCCACAATTGGCACACTGCAGGCTCATGGTCCACTTGTCACCCACCAAGGCCAACAGGTCCTTGGTGAATCCATGCTGACTACTCCAAATGACCTTCTTTTGTTTTATATGCATGGTGATGACCTTCAGAATGATCTGTTCCATCACCTTTTCAGGGATGGAGGTGAGGCTGACTGAGTCCTCCTTCTTGTCCTTTTCGAAGATGGGAATAACATTGGATTTAAGGTTGCAAAAAGGCGCTAAGATCATCAAGTCCAAGCATTTAACCTGATGCTACAAATCCACCACTAAACCCTAAATGTTTCCAGGTTGCCAGAGACAACCTCTCTAGACAACCTGTTTGAGTGTTTCACCACCCTTGTTATAAAAATTTCTTCCTTATACGTAGTCTGAATCTATCCCTCTTTAGTTTAAAACCATTACTCCTTGTCCTATAACTACAGGCCCTACCAAAATGTCCGCCCCCATCTTTCTTATAAGCCCCTTTTAGGTACTGGAAGGCTGCAGTAAGGTCTTCCCAAGGCCTTCTCTTTTCCAGGCTGAATAACCCCAGCTCTCTCAGCTTGTCTTCACAGGAGATGTGCTTGAGCCCTCTGATCATCTTTATGGCCTCTGGGTTTGCTCCAGCAGGTCCAGGTTTTTCCTGTATTGGGGGCCCCAGATCTGGATGCAGCACTCCAAGCGGTGTCTCACCAGAGTGGAGTAGAGGGGCAGAATCCCTTCCCTCAACCTCCTGGCCATGCTGCTTTTGATGCAGGATGTTGTTTGATGCTTTCTGGGCTGTGAGCACAAA